>JARDVA010180766.1:0-19093 GCA_030265315.1 Mopalia swanii | reverse complement strand
GCATGCTTGTGCACGTCGGAGTTGCTGTGTGTCATGATGTCTTTGACAACGCATTTACCTCTAATAATAATAATAATGTCTTGTATTAAGTTTCAAGAAAATATTTAGAAATTTATGAGTGTGAAGTTTCTTTTTTGACTGAGAATAAATTAATAACTCTCTACAGACATCTGTCATAAAACTACTACATATAGCTTCAAAGCAGATCTAGAAAGGAAATGCAGGGGTTTTTTAAATATAAATAATTTGTTTATTTTGTAAATAAAACTATAAAGACTCACCCTTGTCTGAATTTGATATGACAGGTGTGGTTGTTTGTGACACCTCATCGGTGATAGAGACTGTGGTTACTCCAGTCTCAACTGTATCTCTCATGGTAGGTGTCATTTCGTCATTGATTGGTTCACACTTATATTTGGTTGTCCTGTGAAAACCAAGACAATACAAGATTTAATCAAATATAAATAAAACATCTCTAATAGCAGAAGTGTATCAAGACCTCAGCTAATAGTATATCAATCAATGTAGCCTTATTTAGAGGTACAGATCTAGAGCGCACATGACTGTGTAATTTCAAGTTAAAGCACTTAGGCTACTGGCTATTATTAGTATTTGATATAGGCCTACTAAGCTCTCGTCCGGTTAGATATCAGAATAACGGTTCTTTTAAAACAGGGTGTATGCGAGCTCTATATCGAAGTTTTAGTCTTCTCCATCTTATAGTTTCTTCCGTTCGAAAAGCCACATCCATGAGCTGAACAAAGTCTCAGCTTGCAACGACAAAGAAGCACCAGCTGCACTGAGAATATCTGGATCAAGTGGGAATAATTCTATTGGACCTGTCTCTGACATTCCAAATAGCCGTATACTGGCGTCCATGAATTTATATATCGTCTATATATGGGTTCAACAACAAACGATTAACACACAAGGATTAAAGGCATATTGACACAACCAAACCTTAGAACAGTTTTGACTATTCTGATTATTTGCTTCAGAACGAACGATATAAGAAACCAACAGTTTGAACATTTGTTTAGTTGCCTTATTAACCATATGTTTATAAAGGTGTGCCAATAAAGCTTCCCGATAAAACTTAACAGAGGTAATAATTTCAAGACAACACCCTGCATGGCTTACCCGGCACTATCCGTGTCGCTCCTAATCGATGCTTGCCCACTAGTTGTGTGATGTCCAGCCTGTGTTGTAAACCCACTGTCTGTAGAAGAGGCAGCCGTGCTGTTTTCACTTGAGACAGATTGTTTGTAGTTGATGGGTGTATTGTTAAAATAACCTAAATGGAATGATAATGGCCCCGTCTTACAATAATAATGGCTCGTTAAATACGATGTGTTTTATATTCGCGGAATATGACTATAGATATAGTAACAGTTTAGGCTGTAGTCAATAAACACAATAACTGTGTAACACTAGTGCTCAGGTTGATCTGTCGGGTTCGGCATAAACAAAACGAGCACTTATGGGCATAAGAGTTCTACAGAACTCAAATATACCAGCTATAGATAAAGCTTAGACATTTTCAGAAATTAATCACACTGGTACAGATATGGAAGCCGGTTAAGACCCATCTTTCCTCATCTTCCTATGCAAGGGTCAGTATGTGTAAGACAAGACTTCCACAATACTATCCCTTGCTGTAATTCGAAGGAAAAACGTGGCAAAAATTATCATTGGTCTATGGTAGAAACACGTAGGCTAATCAAAAAGGCGTTTACAGATCAAAGTCTACAACAAATAAGCTTGGTGTCACTGCCAATTGACATGTCTGTGATGACGCCAGGACTCGTTAATCGTACTAATATCGTGCATGTATGTTACAAATATAGCCTACTGGTCGTCCTGTGATTAGACCGTCTCTTTCTTATTCTAAGAAAGCCCCCATCTGATTGGGTAGAGTACGGAGAGGTCATCCGAAAGTAGCCGCGTGGTCAACTCTAGCTAACTCATGTTTTATCGCATTTAGAGGCAAGGTAAGAAAGGGAGACAGGCTTAATGCTACGATCTTCGTTTCCGCCTTGCCTCGGGAAGATGATAATTCCGAGGCATGTCTGATGTCTCCACGAATTAAGTTCTGTCATACGCCTTGCCAACCTTACCCCCTTTCGGCGGTCAGACTTAGATCAAAGCGAATTGAAAAAAACCAATCAAATACATCTGTCCCTTTTCAAACAGTGTATTGTCTCTGCCGGAATATCATGTTAAACTGCAGAGAAAAATAATTTTCTTTCCGAGCACGGACTCTAATTATGCGTATTCCTGGTTATCTGTTACAGCGCTACGTTACGAGTTTTATTATTATGGGACATACAGCGTATTTCAATGTTCAAACCTATATCAGAGGGATATTTATGACATTGCCGATTACCCGAAGTATAAGGGATAACTCCTGCTTGTTTGACCAGAATATGGCCTTAGTGTGACATGGTGTTAAATATAGTTTCACGTCATGACACACCTTTTCTCGAGAAGTTGATTAAGGCCATGCTTATAAAACCTCGGTAAACGGTGAGGCGATGCGCCAAGTTGCGCAGCGATCATAAATGTGTTGCAAACCAATTATTCAGTCTGGCTTGAGAATAGATCAACCTGTAAATTGATAGGTCTATTCAAAGAAATAGAAATTCGACAATAAATATGTCCGCCAAGAAGAATTAGAGTTAAAAGTTGTCTCACACAGGGGGAATTTGCGCCTTAACCAGAAGTTCCTTTAGATTTATGTTTCCCTTGGAGGCAATAATGGGTCTATGTGAGAGAGGAGTAGACATGTTAGGTATAATATTTTGATATTACTGTACAAGGAGAATAGCATGCCGTTTGCTAGCTTGGTCATATTGAAATGCAAATGGAATCCAGTCTTTCCTAGACACTTTGCCTGGTTGTTTATTGAAGCTCAGTGTATATAACGTTTAAACAGTTTTAATCCAGTAAACGTCTATTTCTAAACATTTCTCTTCGGTTTCCTCTTCAGAGGGAAAACTTTATATTTTTTCAATCGACATCATTTCAACTTCATCTTCAACCGAATGATCGAGAAGAGAGAAATGTTCAACTATTGGGAGTATGGGTAGTAACCTATTATGAAACTCAAATAGTTGTTGGTTCTTATCCGAAGAGGAGTTTGGTTTTACTAACATATTGTTTTAGACATATATACAAAAGTAGAATGTATGCTTCCACCCACAGTCAGTTGTCTCGAACTGGTAACCGTTGTCTTTAGGCCTGGTAATGTTAATTCATATTATCCTTACCATATTATATGTATATTTTTATTGTAGAGAAAGAAAAGTGACGAGGCAATCTTTCTCTACAGGAAGCGCTGACACAGGCTGACACGTGACTGTCCTGGATTGGAAGACGCGACCATTGGCCGTAGGAAATCGTGCGGCATGAAGTGGAAGTATTGGGAACTTCTCTTATATTGAATATATAAAGAAAGAAATATATATATATATATACCGATGTAGCAGTTCTTGAAGTAAAATGTGAATGTTGGCTCGTCACGTTGTAGCATGGGTACATCAGGAAGCAGGGGTGAACAAGATATGTAGAGAACGCAGCTATTGCCGATGTACGTCCAGACCCAGCACTCTCTACAGCCGTCTAGGAAATCCAGACAAAACTGACCACACCTCTCCCGTGACCTGTTCCCAGTGGTTGTGGAGAAGTCAGACAGCAGAGAATCATTGATCAGTCGAATACCATCACCTTTATACTCTTCAAAAGGACAATTTTCCGATTTTTCTAAACAGTGGTAAGGATAGAAGGTGAAAATTATATAATTATTTATAAAAATGAAAAGATGTAAAGAAGCCGCGTCGTCGCTGAGAGTCTCAGCTTGTAATTGTACTGGTAAAACTTCTTGTCGACATTATAATTGTTTACAACCATTAGCTAATTTATTCAATTATTAACCATCCGTTATTCGGGAGTTACCTAATAAACTTCTCTTACTCAATCAACATAGTCAAATATGCGGAAATAACAAAAGCCGTTTTACCCATGTTCAATAATCAGTAAATGCAATTTGAGCTCAGACGTTCAAGTCAACAATGCTACAAATATCATGTCTTGATAATCAAATTAAAATAAACTAGGGCCTATATTGCAGAAACTCACTCGACCATTCACAGACCACTTGATATTTCAGAAAGCAATGGGCCGGGTTCCAGAGACCATTGACGTCACTGGTCACACACAGTTCGGGGAATTTGATTGGTGGAGACAATGAATTCTGCCACCCTGACCAGTTACCATGCAGCAAAATTTCACCTCCCCAAGTATATTCTAATTCAAGGCCAATCCAGTAATTGAAGTCGGCTGCGCTGAAACTGTAAATGTTGTTGATATGCCATACAATTTGTCGCCTTATTTGGTTACAATATTTTCAGATATTTGCGATGTTAGAGATATATTGAGTTGTTTGTGATAGAGTTAGTCCACCTACATGTACATGTACATGAACTACATCTATGATTTAGATCCAGGTACCGCCATTATATAGCGTAAAGCTTCATCAATAAACGTCTTGTAGATTGAGATTTATTTATTCAAACTACACAGAAAGTACAATCCTTTCCTTTCCTACACGCACCAATCTTCGCCTGCATATAGGCCTATACTCTAAAACTTATTCTGGCAACCAGCTATCGAAGCTCTCCCGCCATCTGGTTACCGTATTCCCATTCCCATGTTCCGTCACAACCCTCTGACATAAGATAAATTCCCAAGGTCAGAATATGTGTCAACGGCAAAAGACCATGGGAATCAGGTGCACACAAAACCTCATAATCACAAAGGGCGTCATTAAATTACGTTCTTGATTAGACAAAATCTGATATTAATTAATTGTACATGAAGTTAAAACTGGTAAAACCATATTGTTTTAGAAATATATTGTATAAGAATTACAAATTCTGTTCAAGATCACAATTAGTTTCCGTGCATAGTTTTCGTTTTAAAGCAGAACATTTACATTTGATCCAAGACATTATTGTCTCAAGATTTAAGTATCGCATTATAAAGGTAGTATAGACCGTAGCAAGTATTTATATAGCATTTAGGGTAAAATTGACATCGGGTATCTTACTTTGTCAATTTCCCTTCCATCGCAGATTTGACGGCTCTGTTGATCATGGCGGATTTCAGTGGAGACTCCAATTGGGGAAGACGATCCTCAGACTCATTGCATATCTCATACGCCTCTGCTCGCGTGGCTGTTGTGTTATACACAGCCAGGAACATCACACTTGAGGGCAAGGAATCGACTGTAATATAAATTCAATGCCGTTATGGATTACAACTTCTTCTTTATTTAATATAACGTCTCACTGTCTAATCTGACATCATTTTCAACTATATGACAATAAATAATATGGTGAGATCTTATATACCCCGCCGATGAATCATTGCATATCCTACATAAACTCCCAGAGAAAAGTTTCCAAATGGATCTTAATCTCGAGTTGTTATTGATAACCTACATACATATCGAGAAATGGCAATGACCATGTACTTGGTATAGAAAATTTGTAATAAATATGTAGCGAATTTATTCGGCATGGATTAAGAATAAATCAATCTGTTAACTGTTATTTCAAAGAAATATATATTCGCAAAAGAGAACGAGAGTTACAAGTTGTCTGATCCAGAGGGAAGTTTCCCCTTAACCAGTACTCCCGTAGGTCCTTTTGATATTTTCTTTCCTTAGTATGCAATAATGGGTCTTTGTGAACGAGGAACAGATATTTTAGATACAAGATTTGGAAATTCCGGTACAAGGAGACAAGCAAACTGGGAGCTAGGTTTGGTCATATAAAGACAAAAGGAGTCATCTATTTTATACCCTTTACCTGGTCCCCAATTGAAACTCGGTGGATACAAACTTTGAGTAATTTTGATCAAATAAGTTTTTCCTTCTAAATGTTTCTGCTTGGGTTCCACTAAAGATGAAAGAATTCGTGTGGGGTTTTTTTCAATCGGCACGATTTCAAAATGACCTTAACCGAATATCCAGGAAAAGAAAAATGTTCACCAACTGGGCATATGAGTTGTAATCTAATGTTACTTATCTAGGTTCAGATGTTATCTATAATGTTCAGATTTTAAACATTTGTTTACTGATGATGTTGGAAATGTGCATATTACCAGATACTATAGTTTGATAGACTTCTGATATTACATAAATTATAATGATGGCTTCCATGATACGGCTATACAAATCAGTTGATGCGTTATGTTAACAATTTTGTCACTTGAAGCAAACCCATGGCGGTAAACAAATATTGGATCGTTGAAAAGATCATCAATTTTTTTTAAAAAGACAAGAGTCGGTTGTAAAGGCGCCGAGGGCGTTGTTTCTTTATCAAATAATATATATATATATATATATATATATAATATATGTGAACAAAAAACACGGTGTATATAATACATGTATATGGCACAGCAGTACCACTCCTGGAAAAGAATATATATCAGAAAGCAAGTAGACATTGTTATACATACCACACCTCAACAGAACCCGGATGACACCGATGAATATAAGTGCAGATTTAGAAGTCATTTCTCCTGTTGTACTTCATGAGATCTTCATGAGTTAGACAAAAATTTCAGATGAGTAAGTTCTCTTGTGCTTTATTTTTCACAGGAAATTAACAAACTAACCTCCTTGTACAATACTGGGCCCTATTTACTGAATTTTAAGCAAGCGACTAGGCTGACACTATCGGGCTCAATTTGATCGTGCTGATTTAGCACGTGAACAAACAAATTGTTAGCGTCAGGCGGCGCAAAGTCAAACCAACTCATCTAACTCCTTAATAATTAATGATCTTAGATCTTATCGATAAGATCATTGATTCCTGGGCATGTTGTCTGCTGACTGTAACAGTTACATGGCATCGCACAGACATGTTTCTACGTGTTTGAATATAACAGTTCAGTCGAGCAGTCCTTAACTATTGATTCCCTTATAATCGCATGCTATATTGAGGTGGAAAATAGCTGGACTGCTTATTTGATACTTCAGAAGGTGGATTATTATTTATAACAATTTAAGGCTGGCTATAAGGAGGAGAATTTCGCTAAGTAACCAAACTTTAAAAATTACTTAATTCTTATTCGGTTAAATTTAACTCTTGGCTATTAATGAGAACGAATTTTCTGGTTCTGGATTCTGGAGCGCCGTCTTCCCGATCGTCGCTGATAAATTTAACTGGCTATCGGATCAACTTTCCCACGCATTTCTGATTGTGGCGAGTAAAATTGGTATTTGATAGCTCTGATAGTTTGCAATTGTTAGTCTTCTGTCCAACACCCGAAACAGGATAAACGTCTAGAAGGCTGCAGTGACAGGACTTTGTGGCGAGCATCTCCTAGTAACAATTGTTAAATATCTGATAGGAGAGTGACTATCTGCCATTAGGTGGCGACTGCAGCATTTCGTCGGGAAGATTGTGGCTCATTTGTCCCATATTGGGTGCAAGACCAGCAGGAGCCAGTTTCACGAAACGTCGTACGACAAATCAATGTCGTACGATATGTTCACGCTATAGTTTAACATGACGACATTTTATCGTACGATATTTATTTGTCGTACATTGTTTTGTGAAAGTAGCCCCAGGCGCTGATGTACAGGTTTCACTACACCAATTCTAGATGCGAATTCGTATCCAATAAAGTATACAGTATATAGAAATACGAGGTATAGCCCTATGAAAACTACAGAAATAAGACCTGCCCCTGAATACTATAAAAACGTTGAATCTGGATGACCTAATTACCGCGGAAGGCAGTGGTACTGCTGCGAAATGTTCCATGTTGACATGAAAATGGACGTTGAGTTGTATGGGTCGGTCTAACCCAAAAGTGTCTAAGGAAGAAAACGAGATGGTTTATGACAGGATAAGGCCATGCAATTTTTAATATTTGAAGATAAAGTTTCGAACGATGGTATCGTTCGGCTATTTCTGGCGATGAGGTAGATGCAGAGTTCTCTATCTCAGATCGTCTATCATGACATATAGCCTTCTCTAGAGATACAGAATTTGAGCTCTCCTGATCGTGTAATTTTAAATTTTTACAATTACCGACTTAAATGTGTTTAATAAACTGCTGTCCAATAATGTTTTGTAAGCTGAACGCTGTGATACATTTGTATGTCAATTGCAGCCCTAAATAGACTAGTATAGCCGCGTTTAAAAAGGTGGAACAACACGGTCCAATTACATGTTGTCACGCCGCCATATTCCCAGCATGGTCTCGACTCCCACAATGCATTACTCCGCAGGAGATTCACTGCGGGTCGATTACACCATTAGAAGCGTTCAAACTCAGTAGCTAGCGATGAGGAAGCTTCATGTAGCACAGCTGCGCTAATTCAAGCCTCAAGCGTACGGATAGGTTGTTAGTTAGTTATTCAGTTTGGATGGAGCATACACCTCCCTACAAGGGAAATCTATTCGCGCCATTTCTATTCACCTTGTTGTGCTATACAGTCATACAAAGACAGTTTTTATTGTATACCTATATTGTCATTTGTTAAATAAACTTGAGGAGTATCGAAAACATTCTACCATTTTGGGGGGATTTAAAATGGGGTGAGCTTATCCAGCAGACGAAATGTTATTGGACATATATCTTAGTGCGTGGCCTTTCCGCGACTTCATTGAAATGAATTAATTTGCACTACTGACAGAACAAACAGTCCTACTTAAAACCAGTTTAAACCGTTACGCAGTTCAAACAATCTGTGAACACCATCGCAAAGATTTTAACTGTCTATTTACAATATGAATTTTACTCCACTATTTAGTTACCTAGTACGACAGTAGAGAATTCTCACAGCTGTTTGCTGTGCGGGAGGAGTGACATGTTGGATAAGAATGTAATATTGTCCGCTGCCTTCTTGTCTTGAATCAGGCGATATTTGTATATCTTTCCCCTTATGACACGGCAAACTGAACGAGGCGGCTGCGTTTTCAAGTGAATAGTTAGTTACATTTAATACCGTTTTTAACCTTTGAAACAAATCGTTGCTTTCCTGCAACGGAAACGCAAATACGGGCTCTTTACATTTGTTGACAGCTTAATCTTCAGCTGCTATCGCTTTACTACCAAATTAAACGTTTTATTTTGGAAGCTCACGTAACGTTGTTGCAACGGCATTTTACCAGTTATGTCGCCTTAACCTTAGAGTACAACCACACGGTAACGAAACAGAAACGTAATACCTACGTTGTAATATTTTTGTTGCATCGTGTTACGTTTTGACAACATTGTACAAAACGATAGCAATTAACATCTTAGTCACAACGTAGTCGATTTGTGTTGTTACAACGTTAAACTACAACGTTTCTTGTCACCTTTTGACAACGTTATAATAACGTTACATCAACTGGTAAAATCTAACAACCAAAGTTTCAACGTAAATTAACGTTGCAGTAACGTTGTTATTCGGTTACTCTGCAACGCTGCCAATGTATAGCTAGTATACCACGTTGTAGCTACGTAGTGTGTTTGCTTGATTAACTGCTGCTGGTGGAAAATGAGACGCCAACAAGTATAGTATGTTAATCTAAAAACGTATATTCTTACAAGTAAAAAGTTACAAATCACATTAATCGAATAAGTTCTCGATTCAAAATATGCACCACCCGCGAGGCCAAGGTTATAAAATGCCTATAATATTGTGAAAATAAAACCAAAACTATTAAGTATATAAATGTAATGCTACCGTTCAAAAATTGTAAAATGATACAAAAGTCAACATCTATGTTATACTACTAGATCTAATTCCATCTTGCATTATTTATCGTTATTTAAAATATTTAATTACATGATACATTTTGAGGACATGTACAAATTATAATTTCATGCATGCACGCGTCCGTTTAGGAGATACCATAGTTGATATAGTATTTAGGTTGAGTATAAGATAATTTCTCTTCATAAGGTGTCTCGTCACTGCCCTGCCATTCTGTAAAAACAACAAAACATAGCATATAACAAAGTATGTAAAAAAATATATATAAGAATGATGGTGTACATGAGTGAAAGTTCAGAAATGTTCTTTGACTGTTTGGTAGTTTTCTTCACATGCATATATTCAGTGAACTTCTAACACAATAATCTACGAATTGACAAATTACATGTAGTGATGAACTCTCGGTCTCTTAGTTTATATGTGCTAAATAGTAAATATATTAATTAGACACGAATGACACCATACCCAATCGATAAACGTTTAAAAATATATAATTCAGTCAAAAATATTTATCAAAGATACACTTTGGCTCATTGGTAAAGTTTCGGGATATGTCTCAGGCCATCCAGGAACCGTTAATACCTATAGAAACTGTTACGTCTGTTTGAACCACAGACACTTATATCTAACTGACATACTTCCGTTCTCGGGGGGCCTACCAGTTTACTTTACAGTCTCAGGTGTCATTCTCTATTAGAAGGTTATAGAGATGGGAAACCATTGCACTTCCTCAAAATAAATAACAAATAACAACAAATATAAACAGAACGAATGTATACCAGCTATAGATACAAGTGTTAATGGTTTGACCTATACTCGGAGTTTGATTGTGTGTGTTTAATTATGTTACTGGTATATCTAAGACTCACCGTCCGCTAAATTGATCTGGTCTATATCTCTGCCCCGCTGTTTAACACGGCGACAATGGTCACACACCTGAAATCACCAGCATACAGTGAAACGTCAACACGAAGGAAAACTAATAGCGATATAAAATGCTGCTTGTGTAGTAGCACTAATAGTCACACCGAGGGCGGTTTCTTTCATTCACTGATCATGCAGCATTCACATGTCTCACTATTAGTGAAACAACATTAAGTCTCGGTCATAATGCTACAACTATTAAACATACCTATCAAATTGCCGTCGTTTAAATATAAATGTTGGCTTACCTTGATGACATAGCTGCTGTTGTTATCGTCTGTATCTGCGATCCGGTTAAGTCTGCGCTCAGAACTGAGAGAAAAAACAATAAGATGCGTCGATTGAGATACAATATTATTTTCATAGTGATTCAGTGAATCATTACTCCGCGATAAGTGATTTAGGGACTGTGGTGTTTCAGTGACTGCATGGTGACTCAATGATTCAGTGATTGGCGAATAAGTGACTATAGTGATTCAGCGACTGGTGGCTCAATAATTAGTGATTCAGTGCGTAGTGAATAAGTGACTATAGTGTTTCAATGACTGGTGGCTGAATGATAAGTGATTCAGTGAGTGGTGAGCCAGTGACTATAATGATTGAGTGACAAGTGGCTCAGTGACTAAAGTCATTCAGTGACTGGTGGTTCAATGATAAGTGAGTCAGTGAGTGGTGAATCAGTGACTATAGTGATTCAGTCACTGGTGGCTGAATGACTAGTGATTCGGTGAGTGGTGAATTAGTGATTCAGTGACTAGTGGCTCAGTGACTCGAGTCATTCGGCGAATGGTGGCTCAATAAATATACTGATTGAGTGAGTGGTGAATAAGTGACTGGTGGCTCACTGACTAGTGATTCAGTGACTGGTGGCTCAATGATTAGTGATTCAGTCAGTGGTGAATAAGTGACTAGTGACTCAGTGACTATAGTCATTCAGTGACTGGTGGCTCAATGATTAGCGATTCAGTGAGTGGTGAATAAGTGATGAGTGGTTCAGTCACTGAACCACTCATCACTTATTCACCAACTTCAACTTCAGTGACTCGTAGTTAAGTTAACTAGTCGGTTTTATTTCGTTAAGTCAATTGTGACTTGACCTCGTACAACGATATTGTACAACCAACCCCTGATTTGTCTGACGTGTGCTCTGGTTTATCCAACGTGCACTCTGGTTTATCTTACGTGTGCTCTGGTTTATCTTACGCGTGCCCTGGTTTATCTTACGCGTGCTCTAGTTTGTCTTATGTGTGCTCTGGTTTGTCTTATGTGTGCTCTGGTTTATCTTACGTGTGCTCTGGTTTGTCTTATGTGTGCCCTGGTGTGTCTTACGTGTGCTCTGGTTTGTCTTATGTGCCCTGGTTTATCTTACGTGTGCTCTGGTTTGTCTTATGTGTGCCCTGGTTTATCTTATGTGTGCTCTGGTTTATCTTACGTGTCCTCTGGTTTGTCTTATGTGTGCCCTGGTTTATCTTACGTGTGCTCTGGTTTGTATTATGTGTGCTCTGGTTTGTCTTATGTGTGCTCTGGTTTGTCTTATGTGTGCTCTGGTTTGTCTTATGTGTGCTCTGGTTTGTCTTACTTGTGCTCTGGTTTATCTTTCGTGTGCCCTGGTTTATCTTACGTGCGCGCTGGTTTATCTTACGTGTGTCCTGGTTGATCTTACGTGTGCTCTGATTTATCTTACATGTGCTCTGGTTTGTCTTTCTTGTGCCCTGGTTTGTCTAACTTGCGCGCTGGTTTGTCTTACGTGTGCTCTGGTTTATCTTTCGTGTACTCAGGTTTATCTTACGTGTGCTCTGGTTTATCTTACGTGTGCTCTGATTTATCTAATGTGTGCTCTGGTTTGTCTTATGTGTGGCCTGGTTTGTCTAACGTGCGCGCTGGTTTATCTAACGCGTGCCCTGGTTTATCTTACGTGTGCTCTGGTTGATCTTACGTGTGCTCTGGTTTATCTTATGTGTGCTCTGGTTGATCTTACGTGTGCTCTGGTTTATCTTATGTGTGCTCTGGTTTGTCTTTCGTGTGCCCTGGTTTATCTTACGTGCGCGCTGGTTTATCTTACGTGTGCCCTGGTTTATCTTACGTGTGCTCTGGTTTATCTTACGTGTGTTCTGGTTTATCTTACGTGTGCTCTGGTTTGTCTTTCTTGTGCCCTGGTTTGTCTAACGTGCGCTCACAATATAGTTTGTCATATCATATATGTCAAAAGTTTTTTAACTATTTATATGTGATGAGAGGGTGATCGTCCCGACACCTAATCTGAAAAAAAAATAAAGTTAGATACCACACTTTAGCTAAAGAGAACAATCAGGCCACTCAGACATATCCTAATTAAAACTTACTCATCAAAGCAGAGATATTGGATGACTTTCCTCAGAATTATTGTAAGGTCTCTCCATAACATTTTGTGCCTTCTGTTGATTTCTTTCTGACGGTAGGATAACATCTTTGAAGGGAAAAAATATAGCATTAAAGTTTCCCCAAAGTCTTGGTATTACGTGCACTTTCTATAGAAATACATATTTAGGAGAAGATCTTAAATGAACAAAATTGAGCAATTGCCAGATCGTAATATTCTGTTTTCTTCTTAAGTTTCGGTCTCTAACTAAGGACAAACAGGTGTATTTGTTTGCTTGTTTGATTGGGGTTTAACGCCGTACTTAATGTTATTTCACTCACATGACAGCGTGAAAACCCATTGGGTGACGGAGACACCCCTCAAGGACATTGGCAACAAACAAAGACAAGACTCGACAAATACAGGACAACCACTGGACACAATACATGACATCACAAACACGTCGGCTTCATTTTCCCCTTTAGCTCCGAGAGCACCAGGGGCCACTTTCACAAAACGTCGTAGAACAAAAAAATATCGTACGATAAAATTACGTTATGTTAAACTATAGCGTAAAAACATCGTACGATATTTTATTGTCGTACGTCATTTCGTGAAAGTGGCCCCTAGGTCCGGTTTGTCAAAGCTCCGTTAGTCTATCAGTCAGTAAGATGACGTCACGTCATAAAACAATTTCCTCGAAATAGACCGTTAACATAGCTTTGAGCAACCGGTCCCAGGGCAGCAGGACAGAAGGGAGTCTAAGTTTTCCAACCTAGTCACAGTTTCAGCAGAACAAAATATTTAATACTTTTTATATTGTATTAGTGTGGCTATTTATTGTTCGACTATATCTTTCCGTCCAACATGTCCCCTTGAGCACCGCATTAAACACCAATCAATATTATTCAAATAACTTTCTGTTATTATCATATTGCTGATGATACGCGGTGTTAATGGATCACTGCATGAATATTTACGATCTCTAAAGAATAAAAGTGGCAATCTGATTAGATTGAAATTTTATCCGTATTGTGTGTTTAATTGGTTTGTCTAGGTGACCAATCGCTGAGCCGCATTAAAGGGGTTGTAGCAAAAATGAATACAAGATTGATTAACATAATCTGATGACTGTGTCGTGATCTCAAAGTATTCTGTCACACAGACTATTGATGATTCATGCGTTAGATTGACATTAGTAATGCACAGCTATCCGTACTACTACTTGCCGATGTGATTAGTTTTCTGATGGTCATTTCGGTCCTCAGAATAGCTTTATATTCGGCCATCATTCTGTCCAGTTTGACCCCCACACTAAACAGATTTTTCTGATAGCGTTTTGGTAGGAGAGAATCATACACCTGGAAACCACGTAAAACAGCCTGGAAAAATAACCAGTTAAAAATAGAAATAAAATGATGCCATAGCCATTTGCTGTTAGTAATGTTATGTTATCAATAACAGAATAATTTAGATAACAAAAAATAAATTAGAAAACATGCAACGACATTGAAACGAGGATGCCAATACAATACACAGTGAAGGCCATAAACAGTCGTTTTAATAGTACATGCACCAAAAAAGACAAATAGTAATTTGCGAAATCCGATACACCGAAAATATTTATAAGTAATTTTTTTTTTAAGTCAACCTTTAAGAATTTACACTCATAATAAATACATTTGTAAATAAATAAATAAATGAATAAACAAAACAAACACCCAACCTGTCGATATCTGATGATCTGCTGCAATGTTTCAATCTCTGTCTGTAACAATCGTTTCAACTTACAGGGAAGTCCCAAATCGTGTTTGTAAACCCATAGCTCAGAGGCAGTCCAAATTCGACCACTGTGCAATAGAATTACAGGAGAAATTAATAAACCACATACGGTGTCAGACGATAGAATAATATGAGACTGATGTATGTCAGAATATGTTAATGGCTGTATTGGCCAGTACAAACAGGATACTCACTCATCATTTGTTACCCAGGGAAGATCGCCAGAGCGGCTTGAGGCTGTATGACCACAGAGCTGTCCACTTTCTATTAACGATGTTATTGATGTGATTTTATTCAGATCTCCATCAGCAGATACACTCTTCCCAGCATCTGAAATACAAACCCAGAAAAGCCTGAAAGAAACACTGAAGCAAAATGAGTAGAGCATATATAGAAACGACACAATATGACAACATGTATCTGATAGAAAATCGTTGAATAATTTCCTCGTAATAGATTTAAACGATTATTTTCGTGACTATTATATGTTGCTATAGTTTCGAAAAAAGGTCTGGTGCAGAGAAATGCAAACCATTTTAGTAACATGTTTCAGCATCTCTCCGCGGCACTTGAGGCGCAAAATAAGATTGTCGCATCAAACCTCTATTCAATTCCTACCTTGCCAATATATAGTAACAGCGACGTGTCGATAAGCGGTTTTCTGATTGGCTCTTTGTTTCTACAAAAGCCCAATGAAATCTTTGTCCCGTTTTCACAGCCAGATGTGACAAGGTTGAAAATGTGTAAGTCTGGATTCACTTTCACAAAACGTCGTACGATATTTTACGCTATAGTTTTAACATGACGTAATTTTATCGTACGATTTGTATTTGTCGTACGAGGTTTTGTAAAAGTGGCCACAGGTCTTCTGCAATTTGGCCCTTACCTTCGGAAGATGTGTTTCAGAGGTTTTCCAATCTGTTATTGTTGTCTAAAGTTGTATAACGACCTGTCTTGTCTTCGTATGTTGCCAATGCATGGCGTAGAGGGTGGATTCCTTCGCCCATTTGGGCTGGTACGCCGCCATATGAGCGAAATAACCTTAATTGTACAGCGTTAAATCTCAATCAATCCACTCCAAAATAAGGAAGCTGCAACGCAGAAACTAGTGTGTATCTCATGTTCAACAGTACAGTTTTGTGCACAAGAAAATTCACGTCTACATTTTGTCGGCGCTCAGTTTGGAGGGAGTTTCCTGTTGCCATGGAGCACTGAGAACGTAGGTGCAATATTACCCTATACCCATTCATCTTCCTATGCAAGGGTCAGTATGTGTAAGACGAGACTTCCACATTACTATCCCTTGCTGTAATTCGAAGGGAAAAAGTGGCAAAAATTTAATTGGACTATGGTAGTAACACGAAAGCCAATCAAAACGTCGTTAACACATCAAAGTCTACACCAAACAAGCATGGCGCCACTGTCAATTAACATGCCTTTGATGACATCAGGACTCGTTATAATGAGACTAAGATCGGGCATGTATATTACATGTATAGCCTACTTGTCATCCTGTGTTTAGACGGCCACTTTCTTATTCTAAGAAAGCCCCAATCTGATTGGGTAGGGTAAAGAGATATCCTCCGAAAGCAGCTGTTGTAAACTCTAGCTAACTCAGGTTTTATCGCCTATGGAGGCAAGGTAAGAAAGGAAGAGAGGCTTAATGCGACGATCTTCTTTTCTGCCTTGCCTCGGGAAGATGATACCCATTGAGCTACATGGTTCACCGTCATAGGAGTTAGATATCCCCCATTTAAACAAACAGACAATCAGTATTTTTTTGTCAGGTCCAAACTTACCAGAGGATGAACTGTAAAATTTATTCATCAGAATTTCCGGTTTCACCAGTTCTGGTATCCATTGATGAATATCTAGAATAAATTGTTTCTCAAAATCGAATCTGTGGGAGAAAGAAACGGAATCTTCAGTGGTATACAGGCTACAATTTTATAACCAGAATTTTATTTTGAACTATATATACGTTCTGGAAAGATTCGGAAACTTGCGCAGTTTAAAATGGTATGTAGGCAATCATATATGCGATCAAAATGTCCAATAGTGTTAGCTGAAAGTTGTAAGAAAACATACTGTTCGTCTGAACGATTTTTTATGCATGGATTATGCGAACAGAATGTCCAAACAAGGTTTAAAATTGATCTATTATAGAGAATTAATCTGGATTAGACTATAATTATATACAAACGACATACACAATGGTTTCATTAGATAGTTGTATGAAAAGAAAGCAGAAATTCGCGTCACGCTAAATATTTGAAGGGCAATTTAAAAACGAAATGTCCAATGGTATTATCAGAAAGTTGTAGGAAATGAAAGCATAAAATCGTGTCATTTTCTGTAGAATGCACAAATTGCTTGTTGGTATATTGTGAAAAATGTTTGACAAGCCAGCGGAAAGTCGCTTGTATAGTGTCTTATCTAGAATATACATACGGGGAGCGAATGGTAAACGTTGAGAATGCATGCATGCAGATATAGGAGGAGACGAACAAATCAGAATCTGATTTCTTTTCTATGGCCCAAATGTTTATTTTATTCTAAATTGGTTTTCCCCGCGATAACCGCGCAATTGAGGGGAATTAGTTTCTCTGCAGATCTGGATACCCTGAGATAAATTTATGCGTACAAATGTTCCTTTTAAGGAGTATTTTCTTAACATTAAGTGTTTTTTATTTTGTGGTTAAGCATAGCATAAATTAAAATTGCCTATCTTTAGAAACAAGGCATGTAGCTGATTTGACTGGTAATAAACTTATAGGGCCTAGTCGGTGTGCACAGGTGCTTCTGTGTGGTGGTAGCATAGTCGCATATATATGGAAGAATTCAGGACATTAATTTTGCGGGTTCTGATTGGATGTTATAACGGGAAAATTAATATCACCCGACTTAGCTCCTGTCTCTGATTGGATGGTTATCGCGGGAAAAAACAATTAAGAATATATATAAAAATGTGTGTGTATATAAAAAAAATTCGTCGTAAATGTAACTCGGGGGAAGTTTAATTTAGCCAATCATCACTTTTCTAAAAGAAACTGTCTAATAAATTGGCTGGCCAACTCGGTAGAAAATACCATGTCCCTTCCACGGTTTCGTCATCTTCCCGAGGCAGGACGGAAAAGAAGATCGTCGCATTAAGCCTCTCTTCCTTTCTTACCTTGCCTCCATTGGCGATAAAACATGAGCTAGCTAGAGTTGACAACAGCTACTTTCGGATGACCTCTCTTTACTCTACCCAATCAGATTGGAGATTTCTTAGAACAAGAAAGAGGCGGTCTAACCGTTGGCTATATATATAATATACATGCACGATATTAGTCCCTTTAACGAATCCTGAACTCATCACAGACATGTCAATTGGCAGTGGCGCCACACTAGTTTGTTGTAGAAATGCCTACACGTACGCTTTTCCAATTGTTCTGTTATATGTGAAACAATACAAATATATTTTGAACTCCCAGCTTTAAATAATAAAATAGTTGGCACTTTTGATTTATATACATTTGCAATAAATGTGTTATTAACTAGAGAATATAGGAGTAATAATAACATGAGTTAAACATTCAGTATGTCGTACCGTAATTGTGGTAAATTCGCCCACATCTCTTCCATTTTTTTTTTAAATATAACGTGACAATTCCTAATCTGAATGCTGGCGACATATAGAGCGTTGATATAACACGCATGTGACGTCACGTCCTATTGGTCAACGTCAGATTTATTGACGTATATGGAATGAAATACAATATACTGACGTCATTGATATTAAATGTTTCGCAGTTGGTCAGGGTTACCTATAAAAGTGATAGCAATGTTGGTTGGTTGTTTGATTGGGATTTAACGTCGTACTCAAGGGTTTTTCACTTATATGACGAAGGATTGTCCTCTTCACACTGTTCCTTGCCCTAATATGGTGGAAAACCAGGAGGAAACCTCGTAAAAACAGCGATTACGGGAGCCACATGTTGTGACTCACTCTTATACCTGAGGGTCGACAGACGGACTCGATCCCGTGAACGGTACATCGAAGAAAGCGTTATGTAGCGCACTCGGTAACCACTACGCAGCTACGCCACGGCAACGGGCCGTGATAGCAATGAGTGTATGCATGCTCTCTTCTTGTTGTCAGATCAACTAACGTTATTCCTGTTCTGTTTTTTATTATAATTCCATCGATTTTTGAACTCGCGAATCTCGGTAACCGCTACAGCTACGGTTTTGAATTTTTGTGTACATTCGCGTTACTACGG
>JARDVA010180655.1:0-10510 GCA_030265315.1 Mopalia swanii | reverse complement strand
TGAATGGGGCTCTTCTTGTAAGTATATTTTGTCTTCTCTTCAATCAAACATATATTGGCTAAGGCGCCATGTGACACCTGGCCCACGGCCGTGGCTTAGTGAGTGTGCGCTTCTAAAGCCTACTTCGATGTACCATTCACAGGATCGAGTCCGTCTGTCGACCCTCCGGTATATAAGGGAGTCACACGATGTGGCTCCGGCAATTGCGGGGTGGTTTTTTACGGGGTTTCTTCTCGGTTTTCCACCATAATGAGGCAAGGAGCAGTGTTAAGCAAATAATACGTCATCATATAAGTGAAATACCCTTGAGTACAACGTTAAACCTCAATCAAACAAACAAACCGTTTGACACACCACCAGCTCTCATTTGTTTAAATGTGTGTGAATGAATCAATGATGGTATCAGTGAACTAAATCTGTATGATGGAGTGTTGGGAGGAAGACTCGTGCTGCCCTGGTGCCTCATGAGCTATGGGCCAGCGTGTTGCTCATATATCTGTGATGTATTTGCATTGTGTCCTGTGATTGCCCTGTCTTTGTTTGTTGCCAATGGTTTTACATTTAAGTAACGTTCACCCTTTGGGCTGGCACATCGTCATATGAGTTAAATATCCTGAAGAACGGCGTGAAACTCTCATCAAACAAACAATATTTCTGAACATACTATTTAGTTACAGGCATTCGTTGGGGAAGTTTGTCTTTGTTGTATCCTGGGGACAGAGATAAAAACAACCATACAAAACCAACTGAACTAAATGTTCAAGCTAGAGTCATTTATATGAGAAATATAACATAAATTTTATTTGAATTTGAATAAATTTTGTGATAAATTGTAATTGACATTTTCACTATACATGCATATTCTTCAATACTCTCACTGATTTCAAGATGATTTGATTGTTGTTGCCAGGCAACCCCTGTTGGCAGGAAGAGGAGTTACAGTTCGTTATTACCTCCCCCTGAGGCCAGTCCAAATGGGGATTACATTGGTCAACACTCTCAAGGGATTGGTGGACATTATGCGAATTCACAACAAGCTAAACACCGACGACATAATGACTGGCAGTCATTATCTACATCATTGTTTTCATCTTGATTAGAATCCAGAATCTAGAGAAACGGATTAAAGTGTAATAAATTGTAAGAAATGTGTATTACTTTTGTTCCTTAATGATTGGTTAGTGGTTCGTTACAAGAGTCTTAACATAGCACAAATAGGCCTGTGCTGTAATCTTTTCTGGCATAACCAGGAAATTAGTCTTAACTTAATTTTAGAGGACCAATCTTAAGATACAAGCAACATTTGCATTTGTCGCTGTTTTGTTGATTTTTTAAATACATAAATCTGCATTTATGAAATTTTGCTGTATAATACAAACTTCTTTGGTAATCGGATTGACAAAATGTGTCAAAATCAGTAGCAAAATGCAAATTTAGACGACCACTGCAAGCAATTTGGAAAACCTGTCAATCAGTCCTCCTGAAATAAGTTTGCATACCCATGGGGAAGACCCTGTATGGTCTGTTCTCCCCAACAGAACAAGTCTGCATTAAATTGGGGTCCTGTTAATGATGTTATTTTACATACCAGGTATTATTCCTTTGTCAGCCACCACTGCTGGAAAAGTACCCATGTTAGTTACGAGGACTAATTATTGAAGTAAGCTGTCACTTGTCAGACTTATGTGCTGTTGAGTTTGTGTGACAATTTTTCATATTGTAAGTTTATTACTTTTGTGCACTCAGACTCTCTGAAGTATTATTGTAATACATTAATGACGTTAAAATCAACTGCCAAACTGATTAAAATCAGGGAGATAAAAAAATTTAACGTATAAATCTCACGATTTCAAAGCAGTAGATTTTATGAGTGGTCAGAAGCTTTGTATTGGAGGCCCTATCATACATAAAGGTTGTACATTAATCATTTGTTTTTAATGTAAAGTTATACATGTCATTGTATAGGTCTTTAAAAACTTTGTAAGTGAATATGTTAAATTATTTTATGAATCAGTGCTTGTTAATTGTATACTTGTTTCAGATTGTGCGTTAGTAAAATGTTTGATTTCAAGATTGTTTGAAAGAGATATGTGTCACAGTTCCCATCGATGAACTTCCTGCTTTAATACTGAGGCTAGGGGCAACACAATGTGTATTTGTTGTTAGGGCTTGTACTGTATAATCCCTTCAATCATTGGGCTGGCCGGTCATCATACAAGTGAAATGACTTTAAGTACTTCAATAAACCTAATTAGTGACATCTGTTTACAATGAAGAAGTAATTTTTTTTCTTCTGTTTTACATTCAAGAATGTAGTTTTTGCACCATTGCTAGAATGCAATGTTTTGTGCGGTGGAGATTTTTATTCATTGTGTCATAATGAAGGATTGGTCAATTTTCTTTTATCTGTAAACCTAATGTGTGATATGGGTTTTTTAAAAAAAAGTATTTTTCTTGGTTTCATTTCTTGAACACTTATTGTTAAGATTTTCCTTTTTTTGGTGAATATATAATCCATATCAATATAATTCATTGTATAATATTATTTTAGAATTCTTTTCTAAAAATGTTGTCAGGAAGGCAATTGAAATAAGGTCTGAGCTTCAGACGAAGGGGCACTTGAAGCCGATTCATTCTTGAGTCTAGCAGTGAATTTTGCACACTTTATAATATTACAGCATGTTTTAAGCCTTGTGGTGGTTGTGATTGTTAGTTCCCAATGGCATTGGGCTGGCGTACAGTCGCATGAGTGAAATAACCATAAGTATACAATAAATGGTGCAATACCTAACTCAGACAAAGAAATGTTTTATAGCTTGGTTGATATAGAGGACATTTGCTCATTTGTGTATACTTGATGAATGGTGCAAATTAAAGCATGTGTTCATTATTGATTGCCAAGATAGAGTTTGGGTTTTATTTTTGTCCTTGTTTGATATATCATGTGTATCTGTGTTGTTTTCCCTTCATCAGTGCTGAATGAGTTGTTTCCCCTACATCTAAATATGAACCCCACAGTATCTCATCTCCATTCTGTTGAGGATAAAGTTGACTTACATTGAGGGAGGGCAAGAGCACATTTTCCCAAGAATATGCCTTGACGAAAATAGTTTGTCATTGGGATTTTGATCTTGCTAACTCACTCAAAAGAATACAGCAAAATGAAAGTTTGGTGTGATGGCTTTTATTGTCAGAGGTGAGGACTATGGTTTATTTGTGACATCCTGACTATAGTTGAAACGTTGACACCATTGTTGTTTTGCTCAACCTGAGAATGCCTGTCACTGGGAATTTTGCACGTTTTATAGATTATTTCTTTTGAATATAGTAATAGAAATTGCAAAAGCATGGTTTAACGCACAATAGGTCCAGTTTTCATAATGACATCGTGGATAAATTCTACACTTTGACATTAGAGGCATCACATAGTTGGGAGAAGATTTCAAATTATTTTGAATGCAGTATTTAATCTATCTGTACAGTATGTATATTTACATAAATTATGTTTACCTGTCTGATTAAAACTGGATCTTAACTAATTGCTGTTTAGATTTGAGATTGAGTAAACCCTGGTGATCCAGTAATGATTCTGTCTCAATCGCCCAATGAAAAGCCAGATAACATGAGAGTGCAGTAAATACAGCTTGTGCCAGGGTTACTCTCAGTCCAGCATTACCAAGTGTTGGAAAGCAGCTGTGTGATTGGGTCAGCCAATCGATGCTGGCTGCTGAATTACTTTGCCAGATCTACAAAGCAACGCCAATGAAATATTCTAAGCTTATTTACATCTGGTCTAGACAAGATTGCATGTAACAGTCCTTTCGTCCACTGTGTATTTGAAAACTGTTGTATTTGTACAGGTACGGTATTCATTATTTTTTATCATGTCAATGTTATCTTCAAACCTAATCCGTTTAAAAAGGTCATTGACAATTGTTATCAAATGTTGATGGCCTTTTTAATAAGACTACTCCAAACCATATGTGGTTTTTAAAATATTATTTTGGAACAGGACAATTTCGTTATGCTTAACTGAAATTGTTAGTTTCACTGTACCCATTTTGTGATATAATCTTGAATGTGTTATTAATGACCATTCAAAGAAAATGTACATTTAAATGATGTATCAGTACTAGACTAATGTTATCAATACAAATTATGTGAATTGAATTGAAGTCGTGTTGTTTTTGCTTTTGTCTGTTTGCAATTAAGATTTAAATTTAATAGTGTTCAATTGGGAAAGCATTTTGCTTTGTCTGGTGATATCCTGTCTGGTCCTGGAGATATCTCACCCTTGTCTGGTGATCTCCTGTCTGGTCCTTGAGATATATCACCCTTGTTTGGTGATATCCTATCTGGTCCTCGAGATATCTCACCCTTGTCTGGTGATATCCTGTCTGGTCTTGGATATATCTCTCCCTTGTTTGGTGATATCCTATCTGGTCCTGGAGATATCTCACCCTTGTTTGGTGATATCCGGTCTGGTCCTGGAGATATCCCACCCTTGTCTGGTGATATCCTGTCTGGTCCTGGAGATATCTCACCCTTGTCTGGTGATATCTTCTCTGGTCCTGGAGATATCCCACCCTTGTCTGGTGATATCCTATCTGGTCATTGAGATCTCACCCTTGTTTGGTAATATCCTGTCTGGTCCTGGGGATATCTCGCCCTTGTTTGGTGATATCCTGTCTGGTCCTGGTGATATCCTGTCTGGTCCTTTAGATATCTCACCCTTGTCTGGTGGTATCCTGTCTGGTCTTGGAGATATCTCGCCCTTGCCTTGTGATATCCTGTCTGGTCCTGGTGATGTCCTATCTGGTCCTGGTGATATCTCACTCTTGTCTGGTGATATCCTGGAGATATCTTGCCCTTGAGTGGTGATATCTTGCCCATGACTGGTGATATCCTGTCTGGTCCTGGGGATATTTCACCCTTGGCCGGTGATATCCTGTCTGGTCCTGGGGATATCTCACCCTTGGCTGGTGATATCCTGTCTGGTCCTGGGGAATCTCACCCTTGGCTGGCGATATCTTGCCCTTAACTGATGATATTCTGTCTGATCCTGGACATATCTTGCCCGTAACTGCTGATATCTTGACCTTGACTGCTGATATCCTGTCTGGTCCTGGAGATATCTCGCCCTTGTCAGGTGATATCCTGTGTCTGCTTGGTGATATTTTTTCTCGATGTGGCAAACTCTTAGGAACTCTTATCCAGTTTTGTGCTATAATCTTTTCCAGCATAACCTTAAAATCGAACCTCTAAAATTTTGTGAGATACCTGAGCATTTGCTTTGCTGATTTTTTAAAATACAAAATCAGTAGCAAAATGCAAACAATTTGGGAACCCATAGATCAGACATCCTAAAATAAGTTTGCATAACCATGGGGAGACACTGTTAGCTTCGTTCTCCCCAACAGCACAGACCTGCAAAACACATAATAAACGATGAAGTGACCTGATATGACAAAGTTTTATAGTTCCTTTTGCCTTGCAAAACCAGCCCATGTAGCCTGCTAGTGATGAAAGTAAATTTTGCTTACATTTCCTGTTTTAGTCACAAATGTTAAGAACTTATACTAAATTCAATGTCGACTGGAACTCACCAATGGCCATGTCGTTCAAGTAAGGCAGATGGATATGATTTTTGCGTGATGAATTTTCAACCCACATTTTTAGCATTCTTAAATAGTAAAGACTAAATAATTCCCTCTTCCAATGAGACTTTGGCTACGAGGTTATGTGTTCAAACTGTGCATATTTTCTGGCAAATGGTGCTACAACAGAAAAGTCGAGACAAATACAGGACAATGCAATACAGACACCACAAACAGATCAGCTTCCTGTTCCCCTTTAGCTCTGAGAGCAACATGAAGCTCCCTCAAACCCTACACTATTTACCGATTGAATTTTTATGTGAATAAACTACTGGCCAATACGACCAATGATAGGCTTGGTCATTCAAACATGCAATGCAGAAACAACTTAATACAACAGAGTCTTGGTTATCAAAATCATTAAGTCATTTGTATTTTATTTGATAAATTATTGGAACAGTTTCCTCCCAATAAATACAATGAGTGATTTGGTATTTGATCAGGATCTATAATCAAAAAAGCATTTTTTCAGTAAATCAAAAGTCCTCTGAATTTGAATTCTTTGTTTTTGATGAACGAGAGCTGGGAGATTTGTTAATTGATGTCGTCAAAAGTTGGTCTTTCTTGTTTTTTTTTCTTGTCCGTTGATGAAGTTGAAACCATTTGATCACTTTAATGACTGGTCTTACTCTCCTTGATAGTGGGGACCTCTATTTGACTTGTGGTCTTCCCTGAGGTAGATGATGCATTAGACCGTAAGAGTGAATCAGATTTATCATTATCAGGAAGTTGAAACTCCACCAACTGCAAAAACAAAACCAAAAATATCTTGAGCACCAGTCGTGGCTTCCTGCAAATTTTCTTATGAAGCCTTGTATGTATGTATGTATATAAACATTAACAGTGTATCGAATTAACACACAGTAAAGGGCAATAACTCTTTTTATCGTTAAAATCAATGAAATTCATCAAAAAAGGGTTTTCACTTATAAGATGGCCACACTAATACAACTAAATTTTAACTGTTTTGCTCTGTTAGAGAAATAATGCCCCCAGTGCTGAGTAAAGGTCATGCTAGTCCTATTATATAGGCCGTCGAAGTTTGATATTTACGTAAGGGATTTTGCGCAAAGTAAACAAAAGTAGAGGACAAATTTACTCACTTTAAACTACCAAGCTATGAAATCAACCTGTTTAGCAATCAATATCTATCCCCAACATTGTATTTTTCTGTAAATTCCACCCGCTTAAACTGTCGCGTGGTAAGGACACTGAGTCTGACTGTCAAAGATTTCCTGACAAAAACACTCTCAAACGCTGTGGAATTTACTGAAAATACAATGTCGGCGATAGAAATTGATTGCCAAACACGCCGACTTCACAGCCTGGCAGTTTAAAGTGGGTAAATCGGTAAATTCGTTCTGTAGTTTTTAATGGTGCACAAAGTGTTTTCCCTTAAGCAAATTGAATCGAAGGATAGGACGTCGAGGTACTGCCAATGTCCAAATGATAAATATTAAACGTCGACGGTCTATTTAATAGGACTAAGGTCATGTGTGACCATGACCTAGTGCCCTTAGTCTGAGGTCAATCAGAAGCATAGATAAAGATATAATGATTACAGCGGGTATTGGTCGCTCCTCATGTACACCCAGAAAACAGCCCAGCCAAAAAGACAGGGTGATCAGCAGTAAAGAAAAGAATGTCCAGTCTATTCCTGCTGTGGGGATTCCGTAAGCTGTCAACACGGCA
The DNA here is from genome assembly GCA_030265315.1 of Mopalia swanii. NCBI lineage: Eukaryota > Metazoa > Mollusca > Polyplacophora > Chitonida > Mopaliidae > Mopalia > Mopalia swanii. The sequence goes on along the minus strand of JARDVA010180655.1, from coordinate 3,161 downwards.
TCAACGTCCAGCAGTAAGATGCACAACGTAGATAAGACCTAAACACAACAACAACAAACATTTACATGAGTTCATATGAACAGCAGACCTGCATACCCTATCAGACATTTATGAGTAAAAACATTCCTTTTTAGGAGTATTTTCTTACCATTATGTGTATTTTTGTGATAAAGCATAGCATAGAATAGTAATTTCTGTGAGTATCTTATGGCCTTCTGGTGTATTAAAGATAAATTATCTGCAAAATATATGATGCAGAAAGCAAATGTATCTGAAACGAAAAAATAATTAATATTGCATAATCTAATTTTGGACATATTTACTTCGGCTTTCTGATAAACACTGTTCCCATCAATGGGAATCGCCAGTGGCTAAAAAGGTAGATAACTCTGTCACCCTGTATAACAGGTAGAGCCATCTATGTCATTGATTAACAATAACATTCTATTGAATATTCATACCATGCTATTGTTGAATGGAATGAATTGCACTACCTGTTATATGGGTTACATAGTTATCTCCCTTTTTTCCACTGGCGATGCCCATTGATGGCGGCTTACTCCAAACTGTGTACATATCACCCAGGCATCTCTTACAAGTATGTATTTTACTGACTGATTATGATAACAGTGGCTGCTATTAAACTAATAACATATACTGTAACATATAAAACTTTTTTTTTAAAAATAATATTGGTTTAGATATATCCTTTTGTACCAGCTGTTACAATCTAGTCAAGTGAGTGTCAGACTACCCAGAGAAAAGTGCACATTAGCTCAATGGTTATATGCAAGAGCCGCTGATCCAGAGATCATGGGTTCAAACCAGGCCCTGCTCATACTGTAACATGGGTGGGGTGACCTTTCAGGGTGCCTTCATGCCCCTCGAATGGAAGTCTTCAGGCCAGGCATTGGAGGATAAAGCACAAATCATGGGAAAATTACTCATGTAAAGTGTGGGAGGTTACATCCATCCATATAGCCTCCCACCAGGAAGGAATTCCCCTTTAGTTGATAAAGCAGTTGCAAGTATTTCCCCCCAATGTAGCTCAAGTCACAAGAAGTTTAATAAAATGTTTGAAATAACATTAGTTACAGTACATATGTAAGCTATATATGTTTAATTAATTTTAAAATTACACAAGTGAATATTTTTTTATTTACTAACTGAAAACGAAGTAAACTCACCTCAAATACTACACTAGAAGATACCTTCTGAAACCTCTGCATCTTCCAAGTAAACTTTCTAACAAAATTTTAATAAATATCTCAATCAATATCCAACAGTATACAAAACCATCACAATATGAAACAATATATATTTCTAAAAGTAATCACACTGGCGCAGGGATGTAGATTAATTAAAATTGACGACTCATATTATGTTCTAGATAACTCCCAGAGAAAAGTTTCTCAATAAACCTTAATCTCGAGTTGGGATATGGGTAACCTATGGACATCTCAATAGAAGGTAATGATCATTACGGTAATATGGTGTATAAAATATTGTTAAAAATGTAGCTGACAAGATATTCAGCATGGGTTATGAATACATCAGTCTACAAATTAGTATTTCAGAGATACAGAGAATATATACATGTACATGTATTCAATATATACATAACATTTTTAAAAAAGATGTAAGTTTTTTTAAAACGTTTATTGATAGAAGGTATCCTTCAAAACTAATTTACTTAGAATAGGGAAAAATTATATTCTGTTATGAAAAAAAAATAAAAAGAACACCCCCTGATGTAATTAATATCACACTTGGAATAGTTTCAAAGCATTAAGACAAATTAGAAATCTCCTCGCAACTTCAGGCAGTATGGTTCAATACTTCAAAAACTAATCCCATGCATGTTTTGAAAATAGCTGAGACAAAGACAAATTATCTGCCTTGGAATAAAATTGAATTTTGTTTGTACCAGGAAGTCATGCTTATTTAGACAGACGTTTATTATTAGCATCGCTGACAACTATGCAGAAAAACTGTTTACCTGTATGGTCTGATTATCATTGTAATAATGAACATAAAGCCAGTTATAGACAGGTGTCCAAAGGCCTGGGAAACTTCCCTGAAAAAAAACAAAGAAGAAAATATACAGATTAGAATCTGTTGGGTTGGGTTAAATCCAGCTTCCAGCTTCAATGTAACTGACAGAAAATAAATACAAAATGAAACATGCACTAGTTTAGTATAATAGACAAAGATGCCGACATGAGTGAATACTGGGGTTTTCTGTTAAGGCGTTACTACAAAGAAGCAACAGAACATTACAACTTTATGGCAAGGTAGGACAGCCTGCCTTTACTTTAACATTGCAGTTTGTCGGTTTAAAAAAACAATGTAGCTATACTAGTGTTACTTTTGCAACAATAAAAATACAAAAGCTATCAGAAAACAAAACTCTTAATACCGTTTATCAGTTAATTTGTAGCATTGCCTATTCCGCCCATGTTAAATTATGGATTGACGGAAAGTGAGGGCCCACTGTCATGGCTTAGTGGTTAGCGTGTCTGCTTACTAATCCTACTTCGATATACCATCCATGGGTTCGAAGTCAGCCTGTCAACCATCAGGTATATGAGTGAGTCACAAGATGTTGTTTCCATATAAGTGAAGTACCCTTGAGTATGACGTTTAACCTCAATCAAAGAAACAAAGTGGGGTGATCCACGACTTAAAGCGCTTAATTGTGACCACCGCGCACTGTGATATTACGCTTGTGCATCACTTGAGATCAAAAAGAGCAGATTAGCTTTGTGTTCATGTTGGCAGTTTTTTTGCTGGTCGAAATTTTCAAACATACAGACTGTTTTCTTAAAGTTAAACTTATATGAACTTAGTTTAAACAGTATTTTTATTTAGTAATTGAAATACGGATTGGTGAACAGGCTATGCCTATATATAAACATATGAACTTGATCATGCATTAAAATTATACTAATAAGGAATACCGGTATATACATGTATACAAGAATACAGCAACTAAGGTTGATAGATTTGTTAGTCCTTAAATCTATCTTATAGGGTATTTCACTTAAATAACGGTGGTGTACCCTACACTGACAGCCATCAAATTTGAATTGTGTAGCTCTGTTTGAAAATAATGTTCTTCCAGCTCTAAGCCAACCAGGATAACTAATCCCTGAGCATAC
>JARDVA010180433.1:0-10510 GCA_030265315.1 Mopalia swanii | reverse complement strand
GGACAAGCTTCTCGGACACACGGACAGAAAAAGTAAAACCTATATGCCCCCCCTCTTACTAGAGGGGGGCATAACTATAGGATTATTCTTCTGGAGTCATGTTATTGCCATTGCTAGACTGGGGTTTTACGTCCTACTTAAGGCTATTTCACTCGGACGCCGGAATGCTAGCCAATTGTGAAGGGTGCTACCCTCGATGCCACTGGCAACAAAGACAAAAGTCACATGACGTAATACCGAGACCTCACAAACAAATCGGTTTTATATCGCCACTTGGCTCCGAGAGTATCAGGAAGATCCCTCCACCCACTTTCTTACAGATGAAATCGAATTTCCTACAAATCTTCAACCCAGACCATTTATGAAGAAGACGGTGGTATTAATTTCCATACTTCCATGATTATATGCCCTATAACATGGCCCCAATCACTACTCATTCGTTATTAAACCAGCATGGGCAAGTTGCTCGAAAGACGATTAGCCGCTAACACCAGATTAAATCGCCAATACCAGGTTAGAGATAGACCTTCAACATGGCGTGACGTCATTTAATAGTGGGTTAAATTTAATAGCCCTTCGAGCAAACGGCCCCTGTTTGTAATAGTTTACGATTGGGGTGTTATACCGCTTTTCAGTTTTTTCACTCATAACGGTGTGTCGGCTCAATGGGTGAAATGAAATCTCCCTCGAGAGGCTACATACCAAGTTTGAAATTAACCGGTGAATTTGTTTTTAAGCTAGCAAGTTCACAAAAATTTGTGACGGACGGACCCCGAACAGCATTTCTATTGAAAACTCCATAAAGACAGACAAACTTGAAGATATCGAACATGTTTGAACCATTGGGACTGGCCCCAGACAGTGTCGACTCGCGTCGCGAGCTTGCCGCACACGGTCCGATTTCCTTGGAATGTTTAGTCGCCCATGGAGAATTGCTCCGTTGCAGCGGACTTTACCTTAACTAAAGTGTGTTTAACGATAAACGATTGAACCACAATTTTGTTATTTAAAGCAAAGATTCTGTGATATCTTTCATAGCCAAAGCCTTTATTCTGAGGTACTTCTGTTTAAATATAGGCCCAGAATAAACACTTGGTTTGAACATAGAGGTATAGCAGGAGTTACAACTCGCTGATCGGGACAGGCGACTGTGCTGGACTACCCCGCTGTTCTATTTAAAGCTGAATAGTTAAAGCCAGAGTTATTTCTTTGATGTTCACTGATCCGTTCCGACAGGGCAGAATCCTGAAATATATCTTCTCAGTTTTGTCAGCGGAAGTTAAACACCCTATATGCGCAAAAGAAATGCACCAAAGGGCATCGATTTGTTTTATGCGCATTTACTCAATTCGCAATCTTTACCTTTCACACTATCGGGACGTAAAATACTCACATAAAAATGACAAATAGTTTTGTAATTATGATTTTAAAATATTTTATAAAAGAAGTTTAACAGATTTTGTTGGTTTACGCATTTCCGCATTAGAATGATTTCCCAAAATTTGTATATTGTTTCTGACCTACATAATCTATTATATTTTATAGGCTAACTCTGCGACGGTTACGCGGTTTGAGTAAAATCGGCGATTTAAAAACGGAAAATTTACCCATTTAATTAACATGGGGAAATCGGCTAAAATCTTAAAATTCATCATTTTAAAGTTGCAGTTTGAGTAACTTCCGCATTTCGGCGAGAGTCTAATGATATACAGTGAAATATATTGTACTGTGTTCTTATTACATTAAATCTCTCTTCGGCGACGGTTAAACCAGTCCAGAGATATTTAAGTTATAAAAAGCAGTGATCTTGCGTTTCCTTGCATTGCTACTAGTGTTTGTTGATTGTTAAAGTATGCATTATTTACCCCCTGGAGATAATCGAACCACCATTTGAACCAGCCTAATTAGTATGAAAAGGATTATCGCACGAAGACATTGTTTTGTTTGTTGACACTAGATATCATGTTGTTAAGAGTTCAACACCTATTAAAACACACCTGTGACGTCAATCTATTGTTCAAACGCTCCATTACTTTTAAGGAATGGCGAGTTGGGAAAGGCACTGGATATTCGTGTCGTAATACATACAGGAGATATGTTCAGCACACAAAAGTGCTTCCAAGCATTAAATATAAATTTTATAAATGCAGAGAAAAAAAAAGCTTTTGACTATTATCATGCTTTCAATATGTACATACGTGTTTACGCGATAACGCTATGTAAAGTACCACTAACTAAGAAGGGTGTGTTTTAAGTAGGGGAATATCCTCGTAACACTCCATTCCTTAAAAACAATGTGCCTCGGCTCCATTATTTTTAAGGAATGGAGTGTTACTCGGACAATCCCCTCTACATCAAACATACGCCACGGGATTTTAATCGCCTTGACCATAACGCGAATAACATCCAGTGAACCCATGTGTGCGCATGCGTGAGTCAAGCCATCTAGCGCAAAATCGTGTTCAACCGTGAATAATCCATAGTGAGGCGTCTGGCGGAATTGATCATTGCACACTTTGAAGTGGTGGAGTTATTACTCCTGCTATACCTCCATTGTTTTAATGACAACCGCATTAAGAGTCTTAAAGGTTAAGATAGCTGTTTTTCGACATAAACTTATTTTTATTGCACACTTTCAAAATCAACCATCTGTATTGCACTCGCAATCAAATTAGCATAGGCGTTTATTGGTTAATTTAAAAATCAGAACTGACGTCATTGTTCCAAACTAGTTGTTATACCATCTAGCCGTGGCGGTCCCCTATTGACTGCACTGGTGGATGCTTTCATATCAAGTGAGGTTTCCGTCCCCAAGAGAAACATACCGCTTGTACATATCAACCTGGTACTATAAACCGGAATTTTTAAAACCACATGTCAGCTGAAAACATGCTTAACGTATGGGTTACTCAGAGCTATTTTGGTATGTATACAAGATTAACATTGCGCTTGGATGACCAATCGTGTGTATACGCCGTGCTGTTAGATGCCTTCTAATGCATCCATATTCGAACGGCCACCCTGTTGACCAACTGTTTTCGAGCAATGACGTCAGTCCTGCCGGTTAAATTAACTAATTAACGGCTATGCTTACTAGAATGCAAGTGCAATACAGAGGTTTGTCTTTGAAAAATATGCAATAAAAATAATTAGTCTAGGTCGAAAAACAGTTGTCTTTTCCTTTAAGTCTCGAAAATATTTTAGTAAGTCGGCTTCTTATAAAATCATCATTAGCCTAGAAGACAAGATATCATGCTCAATCGATTCGGCCACAAGAGATATGGGGGCTTACCGATGAAACGATCATCAATTTTTCGTGTGTGTCTTGGAAATTTATACCAATGTTTCTACCCTTCGCGTGCGAGAAGTGAACGGACGCATTCGATTTTAAATTTTATACTATAAACCCTATTCAAACATACCATGCTAGATACATACAAAATGAAAGCAATTGAAATATGCAAGTCAATAAGAAATAAAACCAATAGAAAAAGGCAAAAATTTCAGCCAAATATTTTTTATACAGTAATCCTTTCAAAATACAAGTGACAACGTAAAAACATAACTGGTTAGTGTTGATTAAAATACTGTGACAAAAGTTCAATTGTTTAACTCCCAACAGGCAGTCACGGCTCTCGATACAGTCCTGGGGCAAATGTTGTACATGAATGACACTGAAGTAAGACACTATCCATTTAATGTCCAATATAGTATTGAGATAGCCAAATCTGTGTTGCTTTACACCAATTATGCCACGAGCACAAAGAAAGAACAGGATTCGGCTTCCACGAACTGGAAACCTCCCTCCTTGCTTGCTTTAACATTCAAATCTGCTGCCTTCCTTATAAAATCGGCCCTACAGTTCAGCACCCAAATTGCCAAGGGCAGGATTTCATATTTGTGTAATGAAGTTCGTCGAGTGTGAAATAAGCATGTTATAATAAATGTTCATCACAAATCACGACAATGCACAAGTGTTCATCCCGTTTTCAAACCGTGGCAAGACTAAAGTTCATCTTAGCATGGCAAAGATATATTTTCACATTGGCATGATATTGATATATTTTCACGTTGGCATGGTATAGTTATTTTTCACATGGCATGGTATAGATATTTTTCACATGGCATGGTAAAGATATTTTTCACATGGTATGGCATACACATTTAAATTCACAGGAAAGGGGATATATTCAATCTACTAAGTATGATATCATTTGTAATTTGATCAATTCAAATCTAAGCATGGTAAAAAAATCTATTCATATATAGGCAGCAGAATTTCAATTCAATATACTAGCATAATATTCAGTACGACAGAAATACGACTTTTTTCAGGAATGGAAAAGAAATATCAAGGTCAAGGTGACATGGTATATACGATCAATGCAAATCTATGTGTCATCATACAAACAATTATTTAGGTATGCTATGGTACATTTAAAATCACGATCAAAAGTTATTTGGCATGTGCAGTAGGAAATATTTTAAATCGCAATCGATAACACTAATAGTAAATGGAATATTGTCACTTTTCTTTTAAAGATATACCTGAAATCCTGTAGACGAATTAATGTGCTATGGGCATTGTATAGTCAATTTGAACGAACAATAAGAATTCAGTCAATACATGTTATCAATTTTGAGACCGAGTAACTGATATTTTGCAGATTCTTACAGGATTGTGATGTGAAGAGGTGATAAGATTGCCTATGGTTATTTAACTCACAATCCAATCGATAAAGGGGAAACAAATGGCATTGTTAATACAGTATATGTACGGACTCGCTCCTGTTGACGAGGCCAGCCAGCGAACCACAGTTCTAGATTAACAAGGGAAGTAATTGCCCTGCAGAAACCCTGCAAAATTTCAGTTACCTCAATCAATATTAAGCATGGTATGAAAGACAATGTCCTTAAAATATATACTCATAATTATATCGGCTATCAATGGCATATTTATAATACGTTCACTTCGACGAAAAAGAGTTTACAAGCAAATTATGGGATCAAATACGTCATTTTATATATTTTTTCGAGATTCACATCTTTGGTATGAGCAAATTGTTTGAATATAACCGGTTTTATATCGACGATCATAGAGCATTTCAATACTTTCATATGATGATATCTATTCCAAAAACAATCAGTAAAAATGTTGCAACAGTAATATACCATGATTTAGAATTGGGCAAAATGGCGATAATTGCAAGAAATACGATATCATCAATTCAATTTGCACAAAGATGTGATATTTGCATATGAAAGATTTACATAATTGTTTCAATTTTGCCTGAAATGAGACGAGAAAAGGGATAAATTCCTGGACAAAGGAGGACACGCCAATATGCAACGACATCCCCAGGATTTCGCGGATCGCCGTGGCAGCCGCGGAACTCTGCAACAGACTGGTCATTAATAAACAGAACAAGAGAACATTTGTTGAACAATAAGAACACCAAGGTTTAATAGCAAAAGAATTAATAGTAGGTTTTTAGTCAACCAACTCTACCAGAAGAAATAAGGTCACAGTATGTATAATTAATACCACTAAAATTAAAAAGCACAACAGTTCCTGACATTAAATGAACATCGCAAATTTAATACCTATAATTGTTGAATATATTGAATATGCAAGAGTTTCCCCCCTTACATACTGTGCAAAGAGAGTTCTCTCCCTTACCTGTGAGCTACATACAAGTCCGCACGAAGACAGCTTGTCCTCCACTTGGCTAGTCACACACATACAAAACTAGAATATCTTATAACCGACATATAATATTAATTGAAGTGTAAAAAAAATACTGGTAAACTGTATACAAGCAATTAATAAAACCCTGACAACGAAAACAACCATGGCTACATGTACCGTAAGATTTCTGAATACAATTACAATGACATTTTTTAAGAAAGACAAGTCATTATTCTTTTAGGATGAAACATTTAACTATGGCAGCAGCGATATCATGTGGAATACATGCAATATATGTATTAGGCTTTTAAGTAGCATGGGCATTTCAAATATCGAGGGGAAGAAGCAACATCCTGTACAAGGGAAAACAAAGTGTGTCCTATAAAACATAATTACAGAACAATATCTCAAAAAACAATTTTTCATTGAAGTTTCTTCTACTGCAGCATTTCCTACCATCTACCATCGCGTAGGCTCCCTGGTAGAAACAACTATTTGTATTTAATATTATGAAATGCAAACAAAATTATCCATCAGTTAAAATAATATTGACATTGTGTGAAAGGTGAAGTACATTATTTAACGGAATGTCATAATGAAAACATGTCATGTATTAATACTGTATTTATCTACATTTTTATATTAACGTCATTTAAACGAAAAGTTTAACTGTAAAAACATTATTTTGATACACATCATATTCAGATTCTAAAGCATGATAATTTAACAGTTTTCAATTTCAATTCACATACATAACTATAATATTTATTCATTAGAGGACCAAAGTTGTGAAGGTTGCAACATGAGCAAAGGGAGATAATCCTTCACAACAAAAATATTCACCGACCAGACAATTCTACATATATCTAATCAGTGACAAGTGAAATACGATAATATATGTATTATATACGGCAATAATGACTGGCTGGTACATGTTGTGAAGATTACGTAGTAAAACAAAGCAAATAATGGCTTAAAAAATTTAACACAAAAATTCAAATCCTGCAGTAGTTATATAACACACATGAATATAATAGGATCCCCAAAGAACAACCCAAATAGCTAATATGTCTTATGTGTGGCAAGCAATAATTCAAACAAGGTTACAGAAATGTGATCAGAAAAACATTGATAAATCTACGAAGTTTACAGCCTCATCCTGTCCGACTTTCAACCTAAAAGAGGGATAAAACAATGGATGTTGTCAAGATATATACAGTTTTTACTGGTCTTCTTAAAGTTTGTTTCATTAAACCCCATACTGGAAACGGACGATTTATACTAAACACTTTGACTTTTAAAATTGTTCTTATCAAAATTATGTAAATTCTACTTATTATAATGACAAGTCAAAACAAAAAAGATAACTTAATCATTTAATATAAATATTGCATCATTGGTTAAATTTAAACGTTTCATACAAAGCTATGAAAATACAATCAACAACAAAGCATTTATCAACTTGACAAAAGGATCCATAGGTTACAAAAATACATATTATCTATGAAATGTATTTATTAGCGTAAAATTTACATGCTTAGTGGACCCTATATTACCCTATAACTTCTAGCAGTTGGGACAGAAATAGGCTTTACCACAGGGGGTCTTACATGTTATTTCTGTCAACTGTCCCAACTGTTAGAAGTTATAGGGTACGCTAGCACGTCTAAATAATCAGACATCTGCTTGTTTAACGACCTAGTGACAAATGTACTTCTGGCCACAAACCACAAAAGTAAATAATGCTGACCTGTAGGGCTACTGCTGGGGGATTTGGCCCTGTTGCCCTCCCTGGCCTGCCTGCTGTAAGATCATGTTTGCCTGCATGTGCATCCCCTGCTGACGATAGTACTCCACCCAGGCAGCGGAGAAGTCCGGCTGGCCAGTCTGAGGGTTGATAGCTGAAAATGGAGAAAATTGATACGAGATAAGATACCACCATCCCAAGTTGACCGAAATAACATTATTACAGACGGACCGATAAGTGTGGAATAAACCATTCTGTCATTGCCACGGTCATCAAATAAAAACAGGACAACCACATTTCGCAAAATGAATAAATAATAACAGATCGACATTAAGCCACTTGTTCAGGGGGCACCAGGAAGGTTCCTCCAGTTGCCATTCTGGGTGAGAAATTAGTTTTATTAGAATGGGGTTTTACACCATACTGAAGGTACTCCATGACAAGCTGCCAGCCCAATGGGTGAAGGAAATCACCCTCTATACCACTGGCAGCAAACAAGTCAAGGAGAATCACAAAAGCGAAACAATATCCCAAACATATCAGCTTAGCAGAGAGCATCGGGGCAACAGGAGGCACCTTCCCAACTGCTTTAACCCGGATTACATTGTTTACCTGGTGTTTAAATGTTACTTCTATCAAATATTGTCAGTTATTATGGACAAAGTTTAGAAACCCCATTGTTTGAGCAGTCACATGCAAACTTCATTTTTATACCATTCTGTATTTTCATTTGTTTCAAATATAACAGTTGAATTCTACTGGTCAACTGCTTAATCTGTCCGACTGATGTGTAAAATGAAGCATTATTACAACACTCGTTGTTAGTCAAAAGTATTAACAATTAATTATATACCATACTCAGGGGAATCTCACTTTAATGTGGGCATCCCAAGAGAAAGTTCATGATTGATTGGTGTTTACCGCCGTGTTCGGAAAGATATTTCACTCATGAAAGCAGTGTATTGTAATTGCCTTTACAGAGGGCAGTTGGTAAAAGAAATACCAGTTATCATATCCAGGGGCCTGTTCCACAAAGCAACCTCAGTCGGAGCGGATCGTTCCTAGCTTAATGACCCCCTTTATGTAGCTATCAAAGTGATGGATCAACTAACGCTTACATTTTACTTTGTCTTATTACTAAGGGTTGAGGTAAAAAATAATAAAAGTTAATTTACCCGTACCCGGACTAGGGTATGCCTGTCCGCCTTGTTGCTGTGGTTGAGGTTGCTGGGATTGTGGGGGTTGCTGTTGCTGTGGGGTTTGAGGGGCCTGCTGTTGTTGGGGTTGTTGCTGGTTTTGTCCATACTGCCCTCCGTACTGACCGTATTGACTGTAGTACTGAGCATAATAAGCCGCCCACGCTGCAGCATTGTCGGCAGCTTGTTTACCTAAAGAGTCAATTGTTATAGAGGTTATTCCTGGAGAGAATGTGAGAACACATCTCCTTACAAGCCCAGCACTATCGGTGTTCAGTTTGTTTGATTGGGGTTTAATGTCGTACTCAAGGGTATTTCACTTAATATATGACGACGGATTGTTCATTTCACACTGTTCCATACTTAAATACAGTGGAAAACCGAAAACAAAATCTAGTAAAAAAAACTCCCCCGCGATTCCCGATGCTGCATCATGTGACTCACTCATATACCCCATGGTCGAAAGATGGACTCATACACGAGAATGGTACATGGAAGTAGGATTAGTAAGCAGACACTCTAACCACTAAGCCTCTGCCTTATCGGCATTCAGATACAACACTAATTATGTGGAATTATCAAGCGTGTGGTGTGAAAGCTCGTATTGAAATACTTCCCTTTTATACCCAAGCATGACTAACCGCCTGTAACCTGATCTAAGTGGTACATTGAAGGGGAACAGCAATCAAATGCATAACCAACTGTCCAACACCTGTTAATTTAATTAAATTGTACGACCTACGTAGCTGTGTTTGTCACTTAAGGTTGATGTTGTACTCACTTGGGTCTGCAGGTCCTCCTTGTTGACCAGGATACTGTGGATACTGCTGGAACTGATTCTGCTGCCAGCCACCCTGACCCCCGTAGCTCTGGGGAGATGGGGGCTGTTGTCTGTCAGGAAATAAATTACGACAATTTTTAAACATTTGTTGGTTGGTTCTATTTACCTGGTTTCTGTGTATTAGCTAAGATTGGCAATCAATCTCGCTCAAATCCCTATTCTGAGAAATTTTCAGTTTTCCTATCTTTTCCATGTTAAAATTCAAAATTTGTACAAGTCATTTGAACCATTTTTAGAAACATTCTTAAATGATGATTTGCTTGGTGTCTTACGTCGTGCTAAGGGTATTTCACTTATATGACAGTAGTTTATTCCAACAGTAATTGACACTAGCACAACCAAGTTGTGAAGAGTCTCCATACAGTTGGAAAGTTAGATTTTCATCCAGTGCTAAGTATTGACAGCATTGCTACTCTTCAAAACAAACTGCCAGAGGACCAGTAAAGACTGTCAATGCTCCGAGTCGAGTTAGGTTAGAAAAATGAAGGTGTTACCATGCTCAGTAAGGATAGAAGTACACTTTGAACATGCTGCTCATAGCAGTCCATTCATATTTATTACCTATTGTAAAATGTAGTAGGAGCTACTATCAAACTCCATTGATTGAGTCTATGGACCCCAATGGTGTTAGTGAATTCCTGCAGCGTTAATGTGGCACTTGTCGACACCCAGTTTAGGCTGGTTTCTTTCACCCATTTGGATTGGCATGCCAGAATGAGTGAAATAACCTTAAGTATGGCATAAACACGATCTCCCCTCCTGTCAAACAACCCAAGGGGACAATTTGTGGCAGTTAAAATAGGCAGAAGTGCCTATTCGCAAATTCTTTTTCTCTGACAGGATATAGATTTATTTAAACTAAGTGTTTATGGCAGCAAGAGTTCTTTATTTTATGGATGTATTTAAATTGGTGAATGGACATGGGAGGATCGGGTTTCAAGCCAATCATATATCAAATTATAATGACTTTGTACTATTAAATAAAATAAATATAGCACTTCATTAGAACCTGGTTCTCCTATTCCATGAGTCCTGGG
>JARDVA010180322.1:0-10511 GCA_030265315.1 Mopalia swanii | reverse complement strand
AATACGGACTTTCAACCCGACGTGGACTCGTACAATAAAACTCCATATTGGATTCAGTTGTGTATAATAACCTATAACTATATTTTCTGAATGCCTACAAACATGAAGCTGTGTAATAACTGGGACTCAAATAATATAAGTATATGTTAGTCCCAGGTAATAACAACTATATTTTCCATTCAATTAACTAAAATCAGCATCAGAATGTTTAAAAAAGATTGCATCCAACCTAAACTGGGGTTGTACATATTTTAGAAAAACAACAACAAAACAAACCCATATACATTAAGGTAGAATAAACATTTAACATTGAAAAAGAGAAAACAAAATCTCACTTGCATTGTGTATGCTTAAGTTTGTTAGCCAAACATTTGGATGCCCAATATTTATTCACTTGAAATGTAGACGGATAGGAGTAAACACAGTTGGAATACAGTACATCAGATTGATGGGCATCGCCAAGTGTGACCAATGCTATACACCTCTGCCACAGCTACTATATATGTTATTAGGTTACACACGAAACATTAAACTAGAAATAACAGAAATCCGTCAATAATTTCTTTCAAATATATTATCATTTGGTGGAGGAGGGCTTATCATAAAAATTATTCAAAGCTGAGCCCTCTGGCTAAGGGCAATTTGCTTGAAGACTGACTAAAGCACTGGAGGAAGATTAACTCACTAACTGCAGTATCAAACACTTCATATGTTATGGTTTTGCTAGTGTCCATTATTGTTATTATTAAAAATGTGAAGGTCATCAGCTGCCATACATTAAACAATACTGCATGAAGTTATGGGAAGATTTGTAATATGTCTTCATGCTTAGAACCTGGGACCAATATAAGAGGGATAGGCAACAGCATACGCTCACAGGCTAACTGAACCCAAGGAATCAATGCTGGCCTTGGCAGTGCTTTGTTCTAGAGGCCTGATCGAGTTAAAACTAGAAAATCGCAAAAATGCATGTTTTTACAACGGGACATGTTAACTACATGCTAGCATGCATGCTAGCATTGTCTGTGAGATATGTTTTTAAAATATAGAAGAGAAAAGTATTTAGCAGTCTTAAACATTAAGGCGAAAGTTTCGGAAAAGCCAGTCATAAAAACAAAACTGGACATCCATCGCTGATAAATGACATACTTTCGTGTTACCAGTCCCAACACCCATCGGTAACAATGTAAAAACACTTCTGCTCAAAACAAAAAACTTCAACTTTTCGTTCAGACTAAATGTAGTTTAAAATACAATGAGGTCACGTACACAACGAAATGTAAAGAAATGGCTGCCATTTGATTAACTGAAGCATCACTTATACCTAAACTTTAAAAGATGAGAACATCAAGCAAACTGCTTGTCATGGACTATTAGCCACAATATTACAGTCAAAAGACATATGATCTTTCCTTGGTACGAGAAATTTTCCAACTGGTCAGTTAAATAATTCACTTGGCGAATTAGTTCAGGAGGACTGGCTTTATCTTTGCCTTACAGATCATGGTAACACAAAATATTGCCGAGGGGGAGATTTGACGTGATTTGTTTTCCGTTGCCTATCCCTTCTTATATTGGTCCCAGTTAGAACCTATTCCAAGTGGGATACTTATTACATCAAAGTGTTCTTTCTATTTTTATCCCTCAGAGAGTTTGATCTTCCCCTCTTTTAACTGAAAAGGTGAGGTTTAATAATTCAAAATGATCAAATCAAATTTTAAATATAAACGCATGAATACAAGTCAGACACTGAATAAAATAAATGACTTGAAGGAGATCAGAATTCACACTGGTTGTTTCCAGCATGCCCAGTTTATTTTCTTTCTTTTTTGAAAAATGCATTTAACCTAAAAATACATTATAACATGATAATAGACATGATTGGGGTGTTAATATGTTTATGTCTCAGCTATTTAACAAATATTTCCATTGCTCTCTTGTAATGATGTGACAGCATAACAGAACGACACGTGAATCAAAGCTCTGCTGATACTGTTGTTAACATTTATCTAATTATGACTAGACCCCCTGGCCACTGGGATTTGATATAGCTGTAGCATGGCCTATTAAACCATGAGGTAAGCATAAGAAAGTTGTAACATGTCAAGGATTTTGGAGTAATCATGTAGACTGGTGTAATATTTACAAACATTTAACTAGATAAATAAACAAGCACAAATCGTTCAAGATATGAGTCCGTTGACAAACATTTAACTAGATAAATAAACAAGCACAAATCTTTAAGATGTGAGATCAGCAACTCACTCATACACCCAATAACGAAAGGACGAACTCGTGAGTGTTACATAGAAATTTGATAATAAAGCCTTCGTGCTTACCACTAAACAATCAACCAAAAGTTGATATATTCATAGTATCCTGGACTACATTAATAGATTCCTTTGCTTTTTGCAAAACTTTCCAGTTTTTGCACTCCATTAACAAGTTTATCAAGGAAAAATTATTGGTATAGCCTACAGACTACAGATAAGAATCATGACAAAATGTTAGTTTGTATTGCATGTGGCTCTGCAGGTTTTATTACTGTCCAGTTAGCATCATCAGTAATAGCAATTTGCAATCTGCAAAAAAGCAATCGAAGGATAATCTTTAAAATTTGTATGACTCTTCGATCTTTTTATTTCTTGGTAAAGTTAAAACGGTACAAATGATTCATCTTCTATATTATCTGTAACAGCCACCAACAGGGAGCTAACTGCTATAGTCTTTGATTCATCACAATCTCACAGATACATGTAACCCAACATTTCCGCCTTGTTACTATCGTGCTTTGGGGAGCATGAAGTGATAACCTTTGAACTTTCATCATAACCTCACAGAGCTTCAAGGTCAACATGTCTCAATTCTGGATACTGCTCCTGGAAGTAAGAATAAAAACTTACCATCAATGGTTTTGTCAAAAAATATAGAAAAAAGTTAAAACACCTAGCTCATGTCCAGGGAAACTTCAGTTGGAAATATATGAGATATATAGTTTACCATCTATATTAGAAGTCTTTAGGGTAATTATGGTTCAATATCAAGGTTAGAAAAAACAGAGCAATTAATAAACTTTGATTGTACCAGCTATGAAATTACCAGTGCCAAGCCAACCAATGGACCACAGAATCCCATATAAATCTTTAACCCATGTAAATGACCATCTCACAATGATACTTACCTTCATGATTTTCTCAATCCGATCCACCTCCTCACCCAACATGTCAATAATCTTCTCTCCATGGTTTAACATAAATAACTCTGCATCTTCAGATTTCTGTAGTGCCTGCATTTCCTACAATCAAATTGAAAATATATGTACATTAATGTAACTTAAGCATTTCCTACGATCAACAATACAACAATTACAAGGCCGAAGGGGCCTCAAATTATGCAGTTTTCAATTTGAACATTTAATATTTGGGCTGCAGGCTTTATTTCAATTACGTATTTAAGTAAAAATTACAAGTATAACTTTAAAACAGGTGGCAAAAATGTCAAATTTAGTATATTGACTTAAGTCAGAAAATAATTTGTGTAATTGGTCCTTGCATGGCCTTTAAGAATAACAACTTCTTTTTATTAAAATACAAAGACTTTATCGAGAACATGAGATGATTCCCCAGTTTTAACCCCTGTGCCAGAGCGATTGATTTGAGGAAATAATATAGTTAACTTTATAGAGTAAAAATAATTGAGAAATATAAGAGCACTGTCTTACTGCTAGTAATTGCTCTAGATCTAATTTGTAGAGGTAAGCTCTGGTGATTTCCTTCCCATCAAAGTCAATCTCTGCCTTAAATCTGACCTGACCTCCCATCTCTGTGGCCTTCACGTCATGAAGAGATCTGCAAGTACAGAAATAAAACACTTCAACTAGGGCATGGAAACACTCACTATGGTGAGAACACACAGACGTGTTTACTAGCTAGAGTACTTTTGTGTACAAATTAAACTACACTTTTTACTGTATTTTGGGATGAGTGTGTACAAAATCTTCAATTATAGAATACTGAAATGAACTTGCATAAAAAGGAGTCCATAACTGGTCATCAATATGTACAAACTTTTTTATCATGACACAGGATATGAAACATTCTGTGAACAAAAAGTGAACTGATACATTACAATTTAGAACAAAACTGTTGACAATTTTTCAGATTTTTTTATCAGTTATTTGTAGTTTTGACCAGCTATGTGTAAAAAAATACCCCAAATGTGTACACATACACAGGTCTGTACACACAGATAAATGATGATTGAGGATATTGTTATAGCTGCATTCAAGTTTGGTATCATTTCTATCTTGTAAACAGTTGTAGGAGTACATATATTAGAACTGAAGAAACAAGCTACCTGATCATCCTATCTTTCTCTAACTGTTGACTGATTGTATTCTTCCAGTTCAAGGGTATTGATCTACAACATACAAAAATATCATCAACATCAACCAATAGCTTGGCTGGAGAAAAAGTACGGGTTTTTTAAAATAAAAGGTAATAGGCTTTCGTAATTCGTCGACTGTTTTAATACAACCTATTTCTTAAAGGCTGGAGATTGCCCTGGTTTCCAGTGACGTCAAGGGTGACATTATCTGTGCTTTATATCCTTAAGTACAGAGCAAAATTCCAATAAAAGAAAAACAAAATATCTAGGACTAGTTCCTAATTAAAAAGAATTAATTGAAAATGTAAAGTTTCAGGCCTTGTTTACAAACCAAATAGGTTTATTGATTGGGACCTATATATCTGTGGGGGATTAAGTTATAAAGGGAGCAATAAGATCAGCTGGTTGAAGCGGAGGAGAAAAGATAAGATTATAAATGGAGGTGAAAATATAAGGTTTTTAAGAGGAAAGAAGGTGGAGGAGAAAATATAGGTAATCAATGGATGAGAAAAAGTAAGCTTATGGATGGAGGAGAGAAAGTAAGTTAATCAACAGAGGAGAAAATATAAGGTCGTCACAAAAGGATAAAAGATAAGTATATCAATGGAGATGAAAAGATAGGGTTAAAAATGGAGGAGAACAGATAAGGTCATTAATGAAGGAGAAAAGATAAGTTAATAAACTAAGGAGAAAAGATAAGGTCATTAGTGGAGGAGAAAAGATAAGTTAATCAATGAAGGATAAAAGATAAGGTTATTAATGAAGGAGAAAAGCTAATCAATGGAGGAGAAAAGAAAACTTAATTGATGGTGGAGAACAGAAAAGGTAATCAATGGAGGAGAAAAGAAAAGTTACTCAATCGAGGAAAAAAGAAATGTTAATCAATGGAGAGAAAAGAAAAGTTATTCATTGGAGGAGACAAGAAAAGCTAATAAACAGGGAAGCAGGGTCCAAAATTTACCATTGCTATACAAAATGACGTTTGTGTAGCAGTGGGTGGTTATTGTATAGCACTTTTTTCTAGGTGTTAGCACACTATTATCAATTTCAACAAACTACAAGTAGGCCCTAGTGAGTAAAATAAAGGTGGCATTTAAACTTAAGGATTTCTCTAATTTTTTTTTAAAAAAGGACGATTTCATTGTAAAGAGAAAATGTGTACAAAAGAACATTAGCTTCAGTCTTGTGACGTCACACAACCGATCGAAGCTAGTATTAATATTATAAACTGAGAAATAAAAAAAATTAAAACAAGAAACTAACCCCATAAACCTCGACCTATATAGGAGTAGTTTTAAAAATTGGCGCTAACACAGATCATATTTTTTTAGAAGTGTACAGCTTTCATGTGACTTTTTTATAATGCGTGTTTGTAAACATTGCCTTTGTTTTTTGTTTTGCCAGTAACACCATCAATAAATTTTGATTGTTTGTTTGATTGGGGTTTAATGTCGTACACAAGGGTATTTCACTTATATGACGACAGACTGTCCACTTTACACTTGTTCCTTGCCCTATTATGGTGGAAAACCGAGAGGAAACCTGGTAAAAATCACACCCACGATTGCGGAGCCACATCTTGTGACTCACTCATATACCTGAGGGTTGACAGACGGACTCGATCACGTTAACGATACATCGAAATAGGCGTTAGAAAATGCACTCGCTAACTACTTTGCAATGGGCCGAATAAATTTTGAATAAAAGTTTCAGCAATATTTACTGCATCAACAGGATCTCTATAAATTGATCAGTAGATTTGTTTGACATCGTTTCCATTATCAACGATGCATTTAAGTCAGTTTTAATTTCGCCCAGCTGGCAAGTTTTCTCGGTCAGCATATTTCCAAAATTTGCAAATTAAATGTCGTCTGCTCGCCATTCAACGGATTTTACGGATGGTTTTATTTTGGCATCACAAGAAATAGCGATGCCAGAGTATGAATGAATCGCAAAGAGCCCTATTTCTATTGCAAACTATGATGCGATCAGGGGCTTAGCCAGAAATCAGAAGTATGGTATCCAAACTGGTCATTTTGCTTCACTTTGCAAATACCTGGGTGTCCAATTTTGACAGTTTTGCTATCTCCTGTATGTTAAAGTTTCTTAAATTAGGGTGTCCAAATGAGGCAATTATTCACTTCAGGGCGTCCATTTGGACGGGTGGAAGGGTGTCTGCCTAAGCCCTTGGATGCGATGCCGGACATTTTGGAGCCTGGGGAGAAACAGTTAGTTTATTAATGGCCGTGGCCAGTTTACTATTGGTCCATGTGACGTTAACAACCCATCTGTAGTAAATAGGCTGGCCTCTAATCCAATTAATATTTAAATATTCTATATGAACAGAGGAATAGTTAGAAACAACATTACAGCTTGAATACTCGCACTATGCATTATGTCTTACCTTCCGACTAGAGCTGTTGTATTTGAGTAAATTATAAAGGAAGCCACACCCCCTAACAGTCCTCCAATGAGCAGGGAGCCAAGAGAATCAGCGAAGGAGTTATTAGTAATGTGTGTTATGGTCATGCAGGTGGCTGCCACGGTAACCCCCATGACTGCTGCCAAGTCTTCTAACAACACCACATTAACATTGGGGTCAATCCCTCGGCGTACTGGGTCAGGAAATAAGAATGAGATTACACATCATACTCTACCTAACAATAGTTTGTTTGTTTGTTTGATTGGAGGTTTAACGTCGTACTCAAGGGTATTTCACTTATATGATGACAGATTGTCCACTGCACACGGTTCCTCGCCCTATTATGATGGAAAACCAGGAGGAAACCTCGTAAAAACCACCCCCGCAATTGTCAGAGCCACATTTTGTGACTCACTCATATACCTGAGGGTCGAGAGATGGACTCGATCCTGTGAACGTTACTTCGAATTAGGCTAAAGAAAGCGCATTCACTAACCACTTAGCCACAGGCCTACATAACAATAGTAAATGTTTTCAACAACAATATGGACAAAGCATGGATTATCACACACACTGGAGTAAGATTTCAGCAAGGGTAACAGGATATAAAAGAAACAAAGAAACTGTTACAGAGTTAAACTGTGCAGATAGGAAGCTTATTTCCTTTATCCGGAAAACACTGCAGTCTATGAACGACAAGTAGTATTACATTAAACTTTGACTGAGTAATAAAAACTTTACTCTTGGTATACCTACCATACTCCCAAAATTTAATTTTCCTCTCTGCAGCACTACGTCTCACTTGATTAACAGCTACCATTAAGCTGGCTACAATTAACAAGATCAAATGAATCTGTCAGAAAGCCATCAGGACTAGATCATCCCATTTCATGTGTTGTCATGTGTTGTTCAGTTGTATAAATATTTGTTGGTTATACAACTAGCATAACTTTTCTGACCTGACTGGTATGTGACTAGTGAAAGAAGCTTACTCGCCTCATCTTTATGACCCCACCATTATGTGCACATTGAATGTCACTTAGGGGTTTCAGACTGAACCAGAGGTCATAGTCAGTTTTTTTAAGACCTTCGTCGTCATTTTGACGACAGAGGTCTTAAAAAACCTAACTCTGATCGATGTCGAGGGTTTAAACACCATTCTAACCCGAAAAAAAGACAGAAAAAGGGCTCTCTTGCAGCCTCAAAGGTGACTCTTCCTCAATCCCCCATTGTATGCAGCAAACTGTAAACAACCAATCAGAAATAGGAAGTTGCCTCCCCTGGCATCGCCATGACAACGCCATCAGTCTCATCAGAAAAATGCTGATATTTTGATGCCATAAATTATAGCAATTGTGAAGTAGACATGTTTTAAACTATGTTTGCGACAACCAATTCCCTATTTGTGTGCCATGTCTGATTTTTTTTATTATCAGAAAGTTGGTAGATGAACAATCACACGCAGGAATGTAACGTGTGTTTACCACCTTGGGAATTGAAAATATCACTACACCACAAGGGTGTTTACGAAATAATGAATTTATTAATTTAAAGTATAGGCTGTTTTTGTCTTCGAGATGGATTTTAACTATTGGTATACTCATGCAGTGCGAGTCTGTGAAGGGAAGGAGTCGGAACTGCGATAAACAAAGCGGTCATTGTTGTCTCATTGAAACCGCTGAGCTGTGTTCCTTGTTATGTATATTTGCGCACGACACGTATCCCGTGGAGGGTTAGAATAACCTCACTAATCCTCAGAGATAGAAACATCAGAGTACAAAGGTTAAGGACAAGAATTGAGATTTTGTACCAGATTTAAATATTTTCCACCTGAAATAATTACGATTCATGCCCATATTTTATTGGCCCTAATGTCAGAATAGTATAAAACGAGTTGGCTGGAAAATTTAAATATTAAGTCTGCTTGTTGTTGTACTGCCAGGTTTGTTGGCGTTTAATGTTTAAAATCACCCAATAGGTAGAACATGAGATCGTTAGTTGGTTTTAATTAATAATCATCCCTGTGCCAGTTTGACAAATTTTTAAGAAAGAAATGTATTATAAACAGAGCATTGAAATAGGCTGCACTGTTTATTTTGCATGATGGTTCTGAACTTTTAACGTCACTACAGAAAATTGAAATAATTCATATCAAAATGACTCCCTCTCTGCTATGCTGACTTTCTTTGCAATAAAATCCAGGCACATCTCTTTGAAATGACACGTGGAAAATACTCAAATCAAATCAATAGTTGCTGATCTTGCCTTGTCTAGATAATTGTAAACAGAAACGTTTTTGTGCAGACTTGACCAGGAGAACGGCACACATGTCAGAGGCAACACAAGGTAAAATCAAAAGTTATCATACCTCCTTCAGATGCCAGCGAACCCATCAAAATTGCTATAGCCTAGGAAAATAAAAACAATTTGAGTTATGTTTACAATTGTGATAAACAAGCTGAATAGCCTGAAAAATAATAATAATAATAGCACTGCTCCTAATTTGAGGCAATATTGTTTTTTTTTTTTAGTGAAATATTATCCTTTTCGCCCCCTTAACAAGAGGAAGCTACATTCCAAACTGACTTCCAATGAACTGCTTCTAGTTTGAAGATAATCAGTTAACTTATTTCTGTGTCACGATATTCAAAAATATATATATATGTGTGAATATTGTACAGAAAATTTCTCCTTTATAATTACGGGTGTTGAGAATTACAATCAACCCGCTTGAATCAAAACGGAAACACCCTAGCAATAATTCAAAAGTTACAAGCTGACCAGGACTGTTGCAGTTCCTTCATAACTCTTACATGTAGATGCTTATGCTTATACACAAACTGATTCAGTCATCTCTGATAAGTGTAAATATTATTATTGGTAATGGTTTGAATTAGACTGCATCTCCCATGATTCATCAGCCCAGTTGAGATTTTGAAACATCAGATGTTGTGTGCAAGAGAGCGCTTAAATTGTATAGAAAATATCTCAATGCTGTTGACATTAGTCAATGGTACATTGCATAGTTAATCGACTTGTGTGCATTCCAACTTTGAAGTTGATTTTGTTTTTGTTTTCAGGTTAACATGTTCACAACATTCATCTGACAGATTGACCGCAGGATGCATTGACAATCCCACTAATTATGTGATAGAGGACAAAAAAAAATGTGGGAGAGCCATTTTCTATTACAATGACAGGCTTAAAAAATGACAACAACATTAAAAAATCACTTTCTTGATACAGCTAGAAAGGGATATGGCATCATATGGCCGTTATGGGAAACTTGAGACTGTAAATAAGTTAATGTCTAGTAACATACCCATGTGAGTGAGCCCAGCTCACCGGGGTACATAAAACCCTGGATACCATGATAGCAGGATAAACCAGTTCCAAAACAGAAAATACCAACACCACTGATCAGGGAGGTGATGTACCGGAGGTTAGTATAACCATACCTAAATGACAAGAGATCATAGAGTTGTATTACCATACCTAAATGATAAGAGATCATAGAGTTGTATTACGATACTTAATAACAGAGCTTAGATTTGTATAGCCATACCTTAATGACAGAGCTTAGATTTGTATAGCCATACCTTAATAACAGAGCTTAGATTTGTATTGCCATACCTTAATGACAGAGCTTAGATTTGTATAGCCATACCTTAATAACAGAGCTTAGATTTGTATAGCCATACCT
>JARDVA010180212.1:0-10513 GCA_030265315.1 Mopalia swanii | reverse complement strand
ACAGACGGACTCGATCCTGTGAATGGTAAATCGAAGTAGGCGTTAGAAAGCGCGCTCGCTAACCACTACACCACGGCCGCGGGCCTCACTGCCAATTGAGAAACCCCTGTCTTTGCAGGAAATCAAATCACAAGTTAAAAGGCGATTGCTTACCATAATCTTGTGCAATTTCCACAGCAACTTTCAAATTTTTCATCTGTTTTTGACACAGCCCTGAAGTCTTTGTGGGTAATATCTCTCCAGTATGAGGCGATATAAACTGGTTGATCAATTTCAAATTCTTAAAACAAAAGAAAAAAGGCTGTGACACCATCAGATCATACATATCAGAAGCTGGATTCATTTTTCGACTGACTTACTGTCACTGATTGGTTGATTGTTCAACTGCTAAAATAGCTTTAAATATAGCGCTAAACACCGATCAAACCAACAAACATTCATATGAACTCACCTGGTGATGAAGCACTAAATATTCGTCTCTACAAATTGGACAAGGGTTACCTGTAGACAGCCGACCTCCTCTCTAACAACAAACAAATCAAGGTAAGACAATTTGAATAGCATTCGATGTGTTGTAGGAGATAATTTATAATGAGATACATTTTTTCTTTTGAATCAACGTCTTTTCATCTCAACTACCAGACTCTTATAACATGGGTTGATTGATTGGTTAACGCTCTGTTTAAGGGTATTTCATATATCGTCGATCACCGTTTTCCAATCAGCACCGGTTTTCGAACATTTCATTATTTTCACTTGTTTTTCTGAAATTTTTTCGATACAGAATGAAGTTAAAATGTAAAAGCAGTATTTCATCCATAACTTGGAGACAACGGCATCTCCAAAGACCTGTCTGAAGGTTAATTAGGACGCTTTTAAACCAGTCACGTGACCTTCTTAAGTGTTCGAAAACTGGTGATCAGAGTATATCTGACAGCTGTGTACTTTCAAAGAGTGAACTGCAACAGCAACGCTATAATAATGTGAAATGTTGTACAATTACTGTTGGACAATAAATGACCATCCATAACTGACAACATAAATATACTTCTGTTCAATTATACTGTCCTTAGCCAGAGGGTGTTAAAACTTGGGTGATGGAAAAAATTCCAGTCGACAGACGAATCGATCCTGTGAATGGTACATTGAAGTAGGATTAGTAAGCACACACAGCCATGGTGGCAAGCTATGAAGAACTGCAACACTTAGATAACGGGTATTTAGGTTTTGTGGATTTTATGTTGTTCAGCTAATTATAATACTCCTCATACCAAATTTAAGCATTTTGAACAAAATTTAACAAAATTCACAAACCGCGTAAAATAATTGAGATTAAATGTTTTGAAGTATAACTATATGTGTTCTTCATTATACAAGAATTATTCTACACCTGATTGCTTGATTGATCGACTGAATTGAAAAATTAATGTTCCTCCATTGCTATGTAATGGAGATTAAATGCTTTGAAGTATAAATATATGACCATGTGTTCTTCATTCTACACCTGATTGCTTGATTAATCGACTGAATTGAAAAATTATTGTTCCTCCATTGCTAAGTAAGGTAGTAGGACGGCTTGAAACACACTCACCTGCCCAGAAGACCAGTTTAGTCTTTCAATCTTTGCTGTACTTACAATACAAGTTTTCCTCGTCTCCGGTGCCCATTGTCCTTTAAAATTTCTTCTATAATTCTTCCAAACTGGTACATCTCCATATGCCAACTTGTATGCTGGAAACATTGAAACATGTTCGTTGTTTGATTAGGGTCTATGTCACCCTCGCAAAAAACACCCATGCTATCTCTCACAAAAACCACCCATGCAATCCCTCACAAAAACCACCCATGCAATCCGTCACAAAAACCACCCATGCAATCCCTCACAAAAACCACCCATGCTATCCCTCACAAAAACCACCCATGCAATCCGTCACAAAAACCACCCTTGCAATCCGTCACAAAAACCACCCTTGAAATCCCTAACAAAAAACCCCCATGCTATACGTCACAAAAACCACCCTTGAAATTCCTCACAAAAACCACCCTTGAAATCCCTCACAAAAACCACCCTTGAGACCCCTCACAAAAACCACCCTTGCAATCCGTCACAAAAACCACCCTTGAAATCCCTAACAAAAAACCCCCATGCGATCCCTCACAAAAACCACCCATGCTATACGTCACAAAAACCACCATTGAGACCCCTCACAAAAACCACCCTTGAAATCACACACAAAAACCACCCTTGCAAAAAACCATCCAAGCAATCCCTCACTCTATTGTGAACAACAGATCACTGAGGAGGCAGTTTTGTTAAAAAATACCTGCTTCAGATGAACACATATTTTTTTTACGAAAACAGACCTGCACTCTGGCAATTAAATAAATGCGAGGCGTATATATAAAATTGTAGGTTTAATTAGGCTTACACTTACAATCGCTCTGTATGTATTCTATGCTGATTTGAGGGTCTACCACTGGATACAACTCTCCATTCACTAACTTGTCTCCTTCTCTCCTCACTTTGTGGCTTCCTTCAACATCTTCATTCTCATTGGTCGACAAGCTCCTGCTGGAGATGACACCTCCAAGAAGTCGTGTCTGAATGAAATCAATACAACACTTTTAAAATGTAACTTTATCAAATTAACTATTTGTTTGATATTTTGATCGCTTCATGTTGTCGTGCTAAGTGTGTTTAATCAGGGACATATGTAGTACACCATATACCAGACTTTTCTTAGCCTATGTGATTAACTTTTAATACAGTACTTACATTAGTACTGAATTGTACGCCTTTGGTTTTGTTCACTTTCCAAGCTATTTCAGATAACATGTCTACCCTCAGAACATACGGTTACATACCCACATGGACTACAGACTGGAACCATTTGAATAGAGCATGGTTGGAGGGAGCTTCTTGTTCCCCTGATGCTCTGATTCTCATAACTAAAGGGGAACAAGTTTGATTGGGGTTTAACGTCGTACTCAAGAGTATTTCACTTATATGAAGACGGATTGTCCACTTCACACTGTTCCATGCCTAATTACGGTGGAAAACCTCGATATGTACTTGTATTGTTTCCCAATCCTGTATTTGTCCCATATTGTCTTAGTTTCAGTGGCATCGCGGTATTGTTTTCGCCCTACAAGACTGTCAACACGTTGTTTTGGATAAGCTATTGCTCGTTGCACGGCGTCAGCAGGCATGAGGATAAACACAACGGAAATTGATGTGGTGATTAGTTTCCTCCGGTATTGACAGAAGTGACCTATATGAATTTGTTTTTTAAACGGACAGCAGAAATGGAAAGACGATATGTAAATAAAACTAGGTGAGTTTATAATTTATTAGAAATGGAATTCATTCCGTTCCTTCTTACCCATTTTAAGATTAATTTCAATAGAAATGAGCGAAAAGATCAGGACGGGGGGGGTATGGTAAGCGACTTAAATTTTAATAATTGTTGATATTTGTTGGTCGGAGCAGACAAATATAAACAATCATTAAATATCGTAGGAGAGTGGTTAGCCTATCTGTTACTACTTGTATCGTATAGATTTCCAAGAAACCGAAGATAACTTGACAAAATTTGAACAGTTTTATATTTTTCTTCACTCACTGAATCAGGTATGAGTCGACTAACACAATGAGTTTGTGTTTTTAGAGTAATAAAAGCAAGTCGAAGGGCACACATCATCAAGTTCAAAATGTTGTTGTTGTACCCACGTGTGCTACCTTTGCGTTACTCAATATTGAAACCGTCCAAAAATAAAATATCTCCCTTTCTGTCAAAAGTTATTGATCAAATGTGTGATAAATGGGCAGTTGTTAACCCCATCTCAACAGTTTGGTATTTTAAACAAAACACACGACACAAAAAGGAAATTTATATTTTAAAGATCCTCTGTCCCCTTTAAAAAAATAATCAATGCGCCCATGAACTCGATTTCCCACAAAGTGATGACAGGATATTTTGTGGTTTCTTTATCTCATATTGTTTTAGTTTCTGTGAATTTGTTTCTGTTTTTTTTAACGATACAATCGTTAGCAAAACAAAAAAGGAAAAGTCTTTAAAGGGTGTGTATTCTACAAATAGGTCAAGTGAACTGATCGAGTGTTTATCGTCCAGGTTTTCTAGCCTTTACACCCCCGCTAAGGAGTTGGTTTGATCCATTTTCTTTATATTTTAAACGATACCATAGCAACTGTGAGAAAGTGATTTAGGAAATAAAGAAATCTCTCAAAATAAATGTTTTTTAAATGTTTAGGCAGACAAATCGTTACGTGCATTTTAAGGCCTTAAATTTGTTCTCGTTTTCACATTATAGATGTACGGGAAAAGACGAACAATAATTATGCAGGGTGTGGCACGTGGAGGTCCATTGCCTTCAATTCCGAATTTTAAGGTGTATAAAATTGTTTTACCGATCGTGCACATGCCCCTCTTTTTAATAATTCTAGCGCTTTAAATGTCATTTGATTACCATCTCGTTATATTGTAATCAAACTCAAAGCACATCGTAAAACTCATTTGATTATATGTGTACAATTTCCCAATTTGTGCTTACGGACCTCTACTGCGCCGTAGGAGATTTTGGTGACGTCAGCATTTAGAAATATACATCGTATCAGCAAGAACGCCACTGAACGTACTAGTTGTATGGGCATGTTCGATTGAGACTTTTAGTGGAAAGATTTCGGACACACTCTTCAAAATTTACTTATCGACTTGCAAGATATTACATGCCATTGTTTGTCTATTTCATTTTTTGTCCATAATGCACAATGAGAGAGACAAACGTGTGTAATTTCACACGCCGTTTTATTCTTGCATCGACGTCTTCATAAACGGGATTTCTTTCGGCTCGTTGCATTAGCTTGCAGATCAAATTTGATACTTTCTATAAAAATCCCGGTCACTTAAATATTATATTCTCTAGAATATAACACTTAGAATTACCAGCTTACATTAGAGCAGATAACGAAGCTCGAACCTACGGATAACTTGTCTTATAAGTAAGTGAAGAAAGGAGTGACAAACACAAATATCAAAGATGGCGATTTGGCAACCCCGGGCAAAATCATTTTGCGATGGCTTTTGCAGGAGCTCGTTTTATATTTGCAGCTTTCCATAAAAATTATTGGGACATATTGGAGATGTCTTATCGACGATGGATAGGGAACTCTCAAAGATGCATTCTTGACTACCTTCTGTTCGACTTTATATAATTTCCGATGTAGATATAACGGAAAGTAGTTGGGCGAGAAAACAAAATGGCTTCCATTTTGTCGAGTTCTCTGTGTATTCTATTTGAGGAATTTATATATATTTGGTTGTTTCGGCTACTAAGCTTGTGTATATATTAGTTTATAAAGCGGGGTAAGTTTTTCTCGAGTATTTTACTGTGAAGTAAAGTTATTTGATATATTAATTTAGTTGTGTGCATGATTTTGCCATCAAGCAGCTGCTGTGCAGGAGGCGTGGCTTGTTTGCCATATATGGGCATAACGCTTACACGTATCAATGACACGTGGTGTTTTACTTGTCAATCATCAAAAATAGATTTAATCAGCATAAACTTGTAGACGTTGCAGAGAAAATTAATATGTGAAAAAAAAAACTATGTATAAACTTTGCTCTATTTTATAGAATATTTGTACAAAATAGAAGATGTATACATTGAAATCAAGCGTTCAGGCTTCTTATTTAATCCTGTTGGGGTTGATTGATCCCAGATCTACAGGAGGCTCATAAAGCTGCCTGTAAATTAAATAGGCCTAGTCAATTTGCCCCCTAAACTTCATTATTCACCTTTTTCAAGGCAAACCTTTAACATATTCAATTTCAAAAGAAAAACTTTCTCTTCTGGAGTATAAAAATTTAATTTTGTTTGTTTGGGATAGTAAGAAATTGACTTTTATCAACCCTGGTAGGAGTGTTATCAAATAACCAATTTCTTGTGATAAATATTTGTGTCAAAATATAACCAATTTTTACCTACTAAGTGAGGCTTTAAGTACACACATTAAGTCAATTGAGTTGAATCAAATGAGAGTATGCATCAATGTATTATGCAGTTTCGAGAAAAAAGAATAACGTCCATAGCGGGATGTGGAAGCAAACACAACCCCATAAATATAATAGGATTTGGCATGAAATTTGTGTTAGAAATTTTAACAGTTTGGAGCAAGAAACATGCGATATAGCAGGCAAGAAAACTGCCTTTTTCTGTTATACAGGGATAAAAACTCCTGAAATGGTGATAATTGCTATTTCAAAAGGTAACTGTACTTCACAATTCTGTCTTTTTAAAAAATATTTTTGTTTATATGTTGAGCACATTTTTTAAGCCTAATCTATTTAAGCCCATCTTAAGTTTTACCATCAGAAATTGTTGATGTCTGAAGATTGCTTTGTTGTGATTTTGTTAAGCCAGGCAAGTTACACTAAAATTATTCTCATTTTAAGATATTATGTTTGTAAGAAGGCAAGCAAATTTATCAAAATGTTGACCAGGTTTCTGTTTTTCATAGTATTGCATACATTGTTCAGGGATGGAAAGGATATGGGCAAGTGGTTACTAATCAAAACGACAACCAATAAAATTCAATGTTTTTTCTATGAGAACTGATCGGTTAGACAGTTTGATTTTAAATAAGATCAAAATATTTTACCTTATAATATTTCAAACACAGTAATTCTTTTGTGGACAAGAATGGCGTTAAAATGTGCATACTGAATAAAAGTGGTCGTATTGCTCTGTATAAAAGTATATTGTCAAAATGGACATAGTGATGACATTTAGACTACCGTACTCATTGTCAATGTCAAATTTATAATATAACGGGTGCACCAAAGTTCCCATAGTTAATCTAGCTTCTATCGCAATTATTTGGACTGGCAAAAAATACAGCAAAGACCTGTAAATAGAAATGCTATTGTAGACAAAAATTTTCCAATGTTACATATAAAGCTAAAAATATTTTATATGGGTATATACTTTGTGTATTAACGGTTTGTTTGAATACTAGGTGCTTAATGCCTTACTTATAGATATTTCACTTGTAGGATGGTTATATCAACGGACAGTCAAACATTTAGTCCACTTTAAAATGTGAACTGCACAAGTGGTTGCTTTCTGTTGCTCTGTTATGTGGCAAAGTGAACTCGGTGATTCTTGGCATTGACTTTTTAGGGTGGTGTTCTACGTCTGGTGCACAGTCATGAGTGAAATGATCTTTAGTATGCCTTTCAACACCAAGTAGGCGATTATAAACTCATTTGATGTCGGGAGTTGTTAATATTTTGTACAGCTGTTACTCATATGTATAATGCGGTTTAAGAATTTATTAGACTATGAATAAATAAGGCATACAACCGTCGGGAGGTAGTTTTAAAAAAAAATGGGTTTTAAAACCTGGTGTGATTCCGGTGTGTATGGATACTCGGATGACCTTCATGGAGTCAAGAATGCATCTTCAAGAATTCTCAATCTATTCCGTAACTTCCAACCACGAGGAAAACTGCAAGTATTCATCAAGAGCCCATGTTCTTCTATGATCAAATAACAGGATTTTCAACTGGAAGATTCTGGAATAAAACTTAATTTTCTTGCATGAGACTACAAATACAATGCATGAGATAAATAAATTGGTATAAATACAGTAATTACAAAGTATAACTGGAGAAATAATCCAGATAAAAGATACCAACTTCTACAACTTAACAAGAATATGGTAGAAGAAATGAATAAGATCTGTTAATACATTTTGTTTGATCCTTGCTAAGTCGTTCCATCAAGTCTTAAGCATAATCTGGTCCTCTACATATTTCAAATAAATTATATTAAATATAAGCTACACATATATATTTTTGTGTTACTGTATAGGCCTGCTTGAACATGTAAATCATGATAACCCCAACAATCTTCTCGCGATTCATAAATACCCATAACTCCATGTCTATAATGAATTAAGCCACACATGTAACTCTGGCTTGAATGAAGTTAATTGAATCCTCTGTGAAATTCATGTTAAAGATTATCCTATTTATTTAAAGAAACGATAATGGGTGGCCGCTGAATTTTAGTTTGAAAACCATGGATACTCCAGACTGGATAAACTATGCTTCGGGATGATTTAAACTTATTGACCTAATAACTGATAATCTATTGAGATAATGAATATTCATAGTCTTACTGGCCAATGGCGTCTGGGATGGTTTCGTTCACACACTGGGCTGACCTTGTCATATGAGTGAAATAACCTTGAGTGATGCAATATTATTAGACTGTTTATTAAAGCAATAACTATCACAATAGACAAAATGCGATAGTTATTCCTATCATTGAGAGTTGTGTTGGGCGTAGGATGAGTCATTAGTTCATATTAGAGCTTTTTTTGATCTGGGGTGCAATATAAATCAAAGATTAGAGCATCAGAAAGGTCGGCGCCCAGGTAACCCTCTTTTTGGCATAATGAGGCTTGTGAGGTTTTGTGCTGGGTGTATTCAGAAGTTTCCAAATTTGAGATATTCTTGTTTGATAAAAATTTTCAAATAACTTAGCTCTATCACAAAGTTGCAATAACCTGTGTGTAAACTTACATTCAGTACTGCCTTGTAAACCTCATATAAATGCAGAAACAAATGAAGTAAGGTAACCGTTTGTCCGGATATATAATTATCGAGACTTGATTGGACGACTTGTATCACGGGTGGAGGACAATACTTATGTAAATGCTGAAACCATGGAATGGCCAGTTGGAGGTTGCCCTGGTGCTCTCCGAGCTAAGGGACAACACTATGGTGTCTGTTTTGCATCTGGTGCCCGATTGTGTTTTTGTTTTTTGTCGGTTACACTTTATGGTTTCCCTCACCCATTGGGCTGTTCCGCCATCAGGAGAGAAAACCCCAGTGAACAAAACTGATGTACTCGTTTCACTCTATGTTCCTGATATGCTGGACTATGCCTGTCCGTAATGTAGTTATCTATGATCCTGTGGTCAGTTCGGTGGGAACTTCCTGCTGCTCCCGGCCTTCTGGCTAAGGGCAATTTTGTTTGAAGAGTATCATTACTGTCTTTACTTAGCACTGGATGAAAATTAACTTTCCAACATTATTGAAATGCTTCACATCTTGGTTGTGCTTGTGTCCATTATTGTTGGAATACACTGCCGTCATACAAGTGAAATACCCTTGAGCATGGCGTAAAACATCGATCAAACAAAGTTGCAATCCTTTGGGCAGTGATTAATTTTGTTCATTATTTAGGTCAGAAATTTCGCTACGTTCTACGTTATGTCCTTGGTCAGCTGCTTAACTTGCTTCGAAAATGGTTAATTTGAATGTTGATTGATTGGAGGGAGCTGAGGGGCAACAGTCGTTTTGTGTGGTTGTTTCTGTTGGTGCTGAGGATAGTGATTTCCGTCACCCATTGGCACACCCTCATTACTGAAATTCAGATTTCTGCAGCTGGTAGGGCGGCGGTTTCCTGTTACCTTGGTTCCCTCGTGGCAATAGCAAGCGGAAGCTCATTGGTTTGTGGTGGGTCTTGTTATAATCGTGTCTTAATTGCCAGTTGTTAAGGGTGATTTTCTTTAACCATTGGTCTGGCACACACAGGGATATAACTTCAGTATCGCTGTATGGCATTAAACCCCAAACAATTACACGGATCAGAACTGGCCGCGGCTTAGTGGTTAGCGAGTGCGCTTTGTAATGCCTACTTCGATGTACCGTTCACAGGATTGAGTCCGTCTGGCGACCCTCCGGTATATGAGTGAGTGACCATGTGGCTCCCGAAATCACTGGGGTGGTTTTTACAAGGTTTCTTCCCGGTTGTCCACCATAATAGGGCAAGGAACAGTGTGAAGTGGACAATCTGTCATCATATAAGTAAAATAGCCTTGAGTACGACGTTAAACCCCAAACAAACAAACAAATAAAAATCTTACCTTTATTGCAACAACCTAACAAAAGTAAGAAGCTTACCTATTGAATTGCCTATGTGACTAAGTTGTTAGTATC
This sequence comes from Mopalia swanii, assembly GCA_030265315.1. NCBI lineage: Eukaryota > Metazoa > Mollusca > Polyplacophora > Chitonida > Mopaliidae > Mopalia > Mopalia swanii. Next base: position 482 of record JARDVA010180212.1, on the reverse strand, counting down.
GGACATAATTTAAACTTTGATTCCCTTAAGATTGTCCGCAAATTTTTCCAATATTTTTTAAACCAGTAGGAAGTATTTTTTTTTGTCTTTGTTGCGGGTTGAAATAAGTTAAAACTAACAGTTTGTTTGTATTTTCTATTTTCAGGTTGTCTTGAAACTGGGGTGGTTGTGAATATTCGACAAATGGATTAGTTTATACAGATGATTTATGAATCATAAAACAAATGGTAATTAATAAAGATTTCTAACTGCAAATTACAAAATAAAGCCAAATAATTGAAATAAAAAGTATGTTAAATGAAGTAATGGATATAAAGGAATCGGCTGCTGCTTGTCCTTTTTGAATTTTTGCAGAAAGACTTCCCATAATGTAAATAATTTATTTCTAAATAAAATGTTGATGGTATATTGTTGTACTCAAGGATGTATTGAAAATATAAAAAAAACATTTCTATATAAAATCTTAATTACGGTATAAAACC
>JARDVA010179768.1:0-10515 GCA_030265315.1 Mopalia swanii | reverse complement strand
TTTGGCAGTGCAAACAGTAAATTGTTTAACTTAGGGAGGGCCAGGGTTTTCACCACAGTGACTCTGCCAAGAACTGTTAATGATCTTTTCGACCAGCTGTTAAGTAAAAGCTGTATTTCTGTAGTTTTTCTACATAATTTATGTCCAAAATATCGTTTAACTATTCCTTTAATGTAATACCCAATATTTCGAACGGGGCATTAGTACAGTCCAACTCATACTCTTCAAGCAATATGTCAGGTGGCTTTGTCTTTTCTATATTGACTTTTAACCCGGACAATTTAGCATATTTTTCCAGTATTTTTAAACAATTTTCTAAAGAGACATTTGAACCATCCACAAATGTGGCTGTATCATCAGCAAATTGACTAATTTTATATTCAGTATCACCTATGTTTATGCCCTTTATAGTGTCATTTTCTCTTATCATAAGAGCTAGAACTTCGGCACAGATGATAAAAAGGTAAGGGAATAAGGGATCCCCTTGTCGACAGCCCCTTTGTATACGTATTGGTTCTGATAGGAAGCCTAATTGTTGTATGCGTGACGATATATTGTTATAAAATGTGTGTATCCATTGGCACATATTTGAGCCGAAATTAAAAAAGGTCAGAACCTTACTCAAAAAAGTCCACGGAATTGTATCGAATGCTTTTTCGAAGTCAATAAGAAGCATATCAATAGGTATACTACGTAAATTTGTAAATTCCAAAATGTATTATATTGTCGCCTTTGTATCGTCCTTTTACAAATCCGCTCTGGTTTTCATGTATAAGTTTGTGCAGGAATCTCTTAAGTCGCCCAGCAATGCAAGCAGAAGTCAATTTGTATTGAACATTGAACAGGGTAACCGGTCTCCAATTCTTAATAAATTGCCGTGGTTTGTCTCCCATTGTAAGGCAGTCCTTGACGTTGGGTGGTAGACTACTGCCTTTTTCGAAACCCGCATTAATGCTATGCAGTACAAAATAACCTAAGTCTATCCAAAAGAATTTAACAAAGTCTGACGTAAAGCCATCCAATCCAGGGCTTTTATTATTTTGTTAACCTTTAAGTGCACTCAAAACTTCTGACGCAGTAATTGGGCCTTCTAATGACTCGGACCCTGAATAGAGGTGCAGCTTTCAATCATTATTTTCGTAAATGTATTTCTTCTATTTCACGTTCTTTGTATAGTTCAGTATAAAATAAATTTAGATGGAGCCACATATCTTTCTGACCGTAAATTGATTTTTCTTCAGTTTCAATGTAAGGTATGGATTTATTACCATAGTTTCTTTTTTCCAAAGCGCAGAAGTATTTAGTCGGTTTTTCAACATTTTGAATCCATCTCGCTCTTGAGCGTATCATAGCGCCTTCTATTTTCTTTTTTCGTAAATTTTGAAGGTCTTCATTTAGTTTGTTTATTTCCTCTAAGGTTAATAAAAAATGGTGCGCATTAAATTCTCTTTCTAACTGTTGAATTCTCTCATGTAATTCTTTTTAGTTGCCTCCCTTTGTTTTTTTTAAGCGTATTGCATTGTTTCACGACGTATGTCAACAGCATGGTTTCTAACAACAATTGTTTGTCTAAGGTGAAGTTCAGAGATTCATAATCTATTTCTCTTAAATCGTGTGATGTAATTTCAATGTCAGAATAAAGTTTTTAATCCGATAGGATTGAACTTTTTACTACTTCTGTGAAATCAAGTCTGGTTTGTTTTAAAGGCGATTTCTGTTTCCACGAAAAAATCGCTGAATTTGGGTAGTAGCTTCTGAACGGGTCAATAGCATTTACCATAGTTATTATTTCAAGAACTTTCGTTTGTTTCCGTTGTTTTCGTTAGGTTACAGGTTTTCTTACTAACGCCCACATGATTGTACAGTGCGTGAAGGAGACCTCCCTACACTACACTGACCACGGATATGAAAAAAAAACAGTAGCTCGGCGTTAGGCATACTTTACGCAAATACGACCATTTGCTAGGTGTGGGCCCATAGCTCTTTGAACACCGGGTCTACATGAGGCTCCAAACATTTAGATTTTGTCGAGAAAACAAAAAGTTTATTTTGAGTTCATGCTAATAGATGACGCTGTTTTTAACAGTCTGTAGTGAAGACCGTCCACTTCTCGGCTGGGAATTTCTTTACTTCTAAGTTCAGTTTGGTGCCTACAAGTCGGATTCTTGTTTTGAAGTGTTTTTTTTTGGTGTAGTTCATAAGCTCGTTTAGCAAGGGTGGATCTCACCTGTATCAGCTTTCGTGGAAGGTCTGTCCGTATGGATATCTTAGTTCCTGCCAGTCTGTGTACTGATCCTTACACTAGGTCCCGGTCTGCCATCTTCGTAAATGCAGATATGATGCCCGACGAAGTGCTTTGCTTGTTCCGTCGGTCTCGCTTAGGCTGGCCTAGCCTGTGTACAGCAAAGACAAGCATGTTACTAACAACCGGTTTTTCTAGCCCCATATTTGCATTTTGAAATGTGCGAAATATGTTTTTTTTTAAGTATGTTTCTTTTTCTACTTTTAATCTCTTGAAGAAGTAACTCGTTTTCGAGCTCACAAATTCTCCATGTCATTTACCCGAGAAGTAAGGTCATGTATTTCGGGTTTTAGTAAAGTTCTTACCTCCAACAAAGTCTCTACCTTTGTTTCTTGGATTTTGCGAAGTATTTTATCTGTGTCTCTCCTCAAAACAACAAAAAAGCTCCTTGATAGATTTGGATCCGTCAGGCTGTTCGTCTGAAGACCGCTGCCACGTGGCACGTCGCCCTGTCTGTTCTCAAGTTGCACGGATGTATTCAATGGTGTGCCACGTGTATTATCCGGGTCTTATATCTCCGTCGGCTATTCAGGACCGCGTTTCTGGCCTTCGAACTTTTCGGGGATTTGGAATTCTTTTTATTTCTTGGTATGGTTGGAGTTCGCTTTTCACCAAGTCAATACCCCATTAGATTTTTTGGAGATTGTTTAGGCCTCTCGACATTAACTGTTGGAGCGAAGTTACGCTGCGTCCTCTCTCGCCACCATCTTAACTGGACGTCCTGTTTTACGGAACTTGGTGAAATGCAATCCCGTCTGTCTTCTTGACAGGAGGAAGATACATGAAATTAATCCGTGAATTTGTTTTCAGGCTAGAATGTTCACAGTCGGACGGTCAGAAGTCAAGGCATTTTTAGCCAATCAATAATCAGTAGCCTGTCATGGGGTTTTCCTTCATGACAAACTGTCGCCTCAGCGAAATCGTCAATCATTTTGATTACTGACCCTTGGGTGTTTCGGACATCAAGACCTTTTTAACAGAAGACAATATTTTTCTAAAAAAATCAGAATAGAGTTGTGTGCTTTGCAATGTGTCCAGTTCTAAGAATCTTCATACTATCTATACTGTGTATGAAATTTATAGCCTTATTCCCACTGACGAGTTTTACAAAGTAAAATATTAAAAAAAAATACACATATTTTATTAGATTCTTATTAAGTTTACTCTACTGTATGATGTTTATGTTTATGAAATTTTGTTTTCTTTTTGTTTTACCTACCACTTTCATTTCGGGTCTGCTTCGGCAATTGTTTTTTTCTCAAATTCATTTAGAAAAAGATGGGATCAGCTCATTTATTCAAACTTTTCTGAAAGACGACTTTAATTTTAACACAAAAATAGAGTTTAAAGAACTACTGAATCTTTATCACTGAATTCATCGTTTATCCTTCACAGCTGTCACATGTGGGGTTAGGTACACCAACAGACTCCATTAAATTTATATTTGTTTCGGGTCTGCCTCATGTACTCGGATGAGCTTATAGGACGTCACACCACACCGTCAAGGAAACGTCGTAAACAACATCGGTTCGGTAGGCCTACTGGACAGCAGGACACGGGACATGGTATCAGAAAGGAAGCATAAAAATGGCTAACACCACTTTAGATACGTGGCCGCCTGCATTCCGCAAGGCTTCAGGGTACGTTCCTGACCACAAGTCAGAAGCTCGCTTGGGTTTCGCCGCCGAGATTAACGTGGGCCAACCGGACTATAGCCGTGCAATATAAAAGAATTAAAAACTGAATCACCGAAGCTTAAATACGTCTCTTGCTTTGCACAATTAAGGATACTCTAACACCCCCTCTGCTCAAAATTTGCAATTTTTGTATTATTGCATATTCAGAAAGTCAAGATAGTGATCTTTATCCTAAAGCAAACCCGATTAAAAAAATTGAATTAGAAGACCACTAACTTTGATTATAAAACTTGACTATATCATTTACAACAGCAGTGTTTTGACTACATTTTGCTTGTTTTCTCTGCTTTCATTTTTCAGTGTACCGTACTTGGGAAAATGCCCACTCCTCGGCTGTTATTATACCTACAGAACTGATTTTTTGCACATTTTATCTCAACAAATAAAGCTAAAAAACAGTCATTCAGATTTTTGATACCTTTTTTCTTTCTTGAGATAAAGTTATAAGAATTTGAAATTTCCCTATTTTGGCTCATTTTGGAGATTTTTGACATTCAACACAATATTGCAAGAAAACCAAGACAAACAGGAAAAAACTAAATGACCGTTTTTTGGTTCATATAATGTCTTACACGTTGATGTAGAATTGAATATTTGACATAAATGGTGTAAAAGAAGTAGCAATTTGAAAAAAGAGGTAGCAAAAATTAACTTTTTATGTAAAAAAAATTTTTCTGTAAGTTTTATACATTTTTTGTTCACGTATTATTGTTCTGCAGACAAAGACGATTCAGAATATATATACATGTGTTGCAAAATTCACAGTAGTTTAGAAGTAAAATGGCGAATTGTTAAAACACTCTGTAGGGGGGTTAGAGTATCCTTAATGCAATAGTTGAAACTGGCATAAGCATTGGTCAGGTTACCAATAACACAAGACGGCGGTCTCAATTGACAAGCCTAAAATCAATTTACAGTACAATGCTAAAGATTAGCTGACAGTCATACGCAGACGCGAGAGTCCACGTTTATTAAGCACGGAGCACATACTTGCGTGTGCGAAATGGATTTTTTTCGGATCCGATTATCGGATCCGTTTGTCCTGAGAACAACCCGCACATACTGGCGATGTTTTCAATCCGAAATCCGTGCGATAATAATGCGTTTCTTTCATTTTTGTCATGATCTTGTGCTTTGCTGCTCTTAAGTCGTGGGTATTCCCAAAATGACGTCATACAATCACGGAATTTCCCCTTGCGTTACCATTCGGATACGATTTTTTATCGGATAGAAAAGACTGATAGTTTCTTTCCGATTGGATTCGGAGCGTAAATTCAGTTACGCAAGGCAAACGCAGGTATATGCGGATGCCAGTGCGAATGCGTGCATTTCTGTATTTCTTTTGTCTCCGATAAATGCCAAGAAACGCCAGCGATAAAAATTACGCATCGGAGCCTTGATTCGTCGTCAAATACGCAAATATGTGCGCGGGGCTTAACTGTCCAGTGCTGCTTACACGAAGGATCATGATAAAGCTAAGTGATTCTATACACCAACCAGGTCACCTTGTGACAACAGCATACCCATGAACTCACTATGTTTTGAAATCATGTATAACTGTATTAACTTGATTATAATATACTGTCTGCAAGTAAATAGGAAGACTAACTTATCACACAAATATTGCCAAGCCTTATTCTGTATTTATTTTAATAGAATAACTCAAAACTTAAAATAACCATCACTACATCCTTAACACTCATTCCTATGGTATGGTTGGGATATTTGTAGACCAAAGATGTAGCGGCCTTCCTTATCAGGGCAACACTGGCTTACCTATATGTCAAGAAAATATACAATATGACATATTTAAAGATTTTTTAGCAAACCACTGCTTGCAAGAGTCGCCCCATAACAGTCTAGAACAGTTGGACACATTTTCTTTACCGTGATTCTAACAAATTAGGTTATTTAATTTTAGCTAACTTTTTAACTACTTTATTTTCTTTACTTGCAAGGTTTTCTTGTTATCATTAATCCCAATTAAAACCACACAGTGTGGTGAATGAAACATAAGTTTACAAGGAAGTTGAGTGACGTGCTTTTTCTCAATATCAAATAGTCTATGGATATTTAAAAGAATAAAGACCAACCCTTCCACGCCCAACTTTTCCCTTTGGATTTTATTCATAGAGATAATGTAAATCAGTCAATAGTAAAACACACAAATGTATCTTATGTAAATAAAACTACTCTGACTTTAATTACAGATTCTCTGTGCTTTATGTTTCCATTTATTGTACATTTGTTTTAAATACACACACACACTCTAAGATTATTAACTAAACAAAAGTATTTCACAACGGGCTGTTGTAAACTAAATAAACTAAAATACTTCCCACAGCTTACATGTTTGTTGACAAACCTGTACCTGTATTAGCATTAAATGACGCCTTACCTTCACCATTGTGCCATGTATATGTCAGGAATGGCTTTTATACCTAATATATACATTGGACACAAAAAATGGGAACGGTTAAGGCTAAACCTGAACAGCCTGACTCAACAATTCGTACATGTAGAATACACAAGCCGTTGTTGTTTTATACGTACCCAAAAAATGTTATCGACAAAAGATCGCTGTAGACAAATTCAAGTGAAATTCCACTCACAAAACAGTCAGCATCCTCTTTATTTTATTCTCAACGTCGACAATAGTAGAATATTAAGGTGAAAATAATATATATCATACAGAACGGTACAACTATACTTAAGATTACTGGTGCGACAGATGCAACCCGCTATGGCCTCACTGACCTATGACCTCCAACAGCACATAGACGACTATGAAATGCAAATCCTTATTTACAAAAAGGTACGAGCTGTAAAAATCGGCCGGGTTTTTTTGTTTTTGGGACGTCAGAAAAAAGTTAATTGATTATAACCACTGGTTAATTAGAAGAGACATCATAAGATAATTATCAGTGACCGACATAGACCCAAAAGTAACGCGTACGTAGCATTTCTCAATCCTGAATCTGACACTTACTTTCATGTATGTGTTGACTTGGGCTTGCACAAGTGTCCATCAGTATATGACCCAGCACAATATGTAGGTCTAACTTTGTCTAGTATGAAAACATGCCAATACGTATTGCACATCCCAAACACATCATAGTCGATAAAAATACCGGGAACACGTGATCACTTCCGGGAAAAAACGTAAATTTCGCTAAAATGACTTTCCCTCTCTAGCATGTTCTGCACGTGCATAAAAACTGTATAAAACGGCTGATCAGACACGTTGAAATCACAGCAACATAAAGAACACAAGATATGCCACGTTTGACAGCCATCGAGAGAGAGAGAGCCGTTGGAATGGTCCAACAAGGAGCGAAACACGTCGACGTCGCCAAAATGTTGAGCTGCGCACGCATCACTATCACCAGGTTGATGCAGCAGTTCAGACAGGTCAGACGTCAGGCCCAGGAGTGGAAGACCATGAGTAACCACGGCCCGTTGTTTCTGTGATCAGTGCTCTAACGAAATGTTCATTTTTCGAACCCACCCATCTCTAAAGGCTTGTCATATTGGTTGTACAGATTTTATTGAAATGAAATTTTTGTACAGATAATGTGAAAGGATTTCCCAAAAGCATAACACCAATCCTAAACTTCTGTATTATTTAGTTTTTCTTTTATGTCGTTGCAAACAGGTGGTATCGTTTAGATTCAACATATTTTATAGTTTCTATTTTTATAATTAAACCCTATGACAATAATCCATATAATTATTTTGTTTAAAGTTTCATTTATGAACTGCATCTTTAAAATTTTACAATATGACACAATATATCAAATTACTTACTTCTATGAATAATAGCAACCAAGAAAAACACAGAAAGTAGTCAATAATTTTTTCTTCAGAAAACATTCCAACCAAAATTTTGGTTACTTGATCTCAACTAAGAAAAGACTTTTTCAAATTGAACCAAGGCCAATTTGATTTAGGCATCATTTAGACAAAAAAAAAACAAAACTGTAGCTCACGTGTGCTTCCTAAAACTTGTTACCCAAAAAGAGTTGGTCAAAAAAGTAACCAAAATTTATTTTGCCGAGGTAACATTTTGACAAATAAAATTTTGTCGCCCATGTATGCTGATTTCAAATGGAATGTACATAACTTCAAAGAATTGTAGAGGCCATCTAGTTAGCATGATATGTGTTGAGCATTGTTGAGATATGTATTCCTTGGTACTATAACTGAATTAGTCACAAGTAGTTTATTTCTGATTCATAACATTTTATAAAATTAAAAACAAAATGATTTATAATTCTTGTGCCAAAAGCTTTAGAGTTTAAACATGATAAACCCACATGCTACCGTTAGATTAAACAGACCTTGGTAATATGTTTTGATAAGATAAGCTAAGATAAGAACAAAACCTGGTCTCTGTTCAAATCTTAGCTATATACCAGCGACAAAGAAATCCCGGGTCAAAAGAGTGACCAGAATTTACATGGTTGATATAACTCTGATCAGGAAAAACCAGGCCGCGCTCTCCAAATCCTCATAGCAGCGACCAGAAAAAAAATGGTAAAAAAATAATCAGGATTTATAGAGTCGCCATATATTTTCACCAGGAAAAATCTGGTCGCTCTTTAAGTTCTACTCACACCAGCGACCAGGAAACACCTGGTAAAAAAGCTACAAGGTTTTTTACGGTCGACCTATTCCTTACACAAGGAAAAACCTGGTCGGGTCTTCTGCCCGATGAAGAGCGACAAATGGGGTTCGACCAGGTTTTGTCTGGTCGGGGCCACCAGGTTCTTCTCACAGTGTAAGCTGTGTCCAAGACGACATTATCCATTTCTTGTGTGTATATAAACACCGATTAATTATAAAACCAACATTAAACTTACCCTCGATTTGACGATAAAACAGATGTCAATCTCACCAGAATGACTTTTTCTTATTTCGGTTAGATTCGGATAAGGTATATTCCAAAATGGCCTATCAACACGAAATCCGCTTCGACTATTCTACTCCGACAACCTGCTTATATGTCATATCACTGATACGGGTATTTGCTCGAGTTGTATTTCACAATATATTTTCACAGAAAACTGACCTACATAAATCACACAAGTTCCTGAATTGTACGTAATAATGAACAAAAAGGTGTCGATGTTTTACCAGCACTTGTTGGTGTGGTTAAGCTTAAAGTTTTGAAAGAATGTAATTTTCAGCATTTAAATCTATAGAGGAGGCACGGTGTTGTTTGTATATCCTGTTCAGCTATGCTAATAGTTCACAGCATTGTATAAAACGACCCAAAGGGTAATCATGTTAAATTGGCCTGCTGACTTTGGAAAGGGTTCCGTAAGCACAGGTATTTTAGGACTATTTCAATCTGGGTCTACTCGGTCAGACGTAGCAATGCAAACGTTCTTTAAAGGCGAGGAAAAGATAATAAAACGTATGTATAAAGTTCTGCATTGAATACGAGCAAAATTGTCAGGTCGACCTGACGTTTTGCTTGTAACAAACACGTGGTTGTGAGGTAAATATCTCGTTATTACTACTTAACATGCAGTGATAGCAAGTTAGTGTCCCTTTATTGGGAGTTGGCCAGCTCATAACAGTCAGTTAGCCATTTCGATTTTACGAAATTGAAAGTTACAAGTATGAGCTAGTTATCTCATAATTACGATTAATCCACTCTTAATTACGACATATATTATGGGTTTAGCTATCTCGTAATAACGAGTTATATTTTGAAGTCATCAATGAAAATTCATAAACACATACACAATTCGTGATGTATTCAGATCCCACGTTACCTGATATCAGATGATTACAGAGTTATACACAGCGGCGAATATTTGCATGTTATATATGCTTTCTAGCAATTGCGGAAGACGCATTTATTGCTCTAAAAACAAATTACAATTCATTTAAACTACTAAATCACGTTCATCAGCAGCAGTCAGTGTATACAGAAAGCTAACTCATCCAGATCAGTACATACAGGCAGATTCCAATCACCCACAATAAGGAAAAACAGGAATCATACGAACACTGACCAGGAAAGTTATAAACGTATGTCAATCAACTTGGGTCAAGAATTAAATCAGATCAGTAACTCTGCCATTGTATTCAGCCAGTATCCAACCAGTCTAGTAAATATGACAGTTAACAAAACCAAGGAAGGTGTGAACCAACCAACACCTAGAACCACATAGCAGGAGAATTCGCCCATCTTGATAACACTACCATGCATCGGTAAAGCAAGCTATCAAATAACACGAATAATAAATAAGGCTAACATGAAGGAATCATTCTCCACTGGAACCCCTCTGAGATTCCTCTTAAAAATCACAGACAAGAACCTATCCGCCAAATCAAGCCGCCAAATGGAACTGTATACCAAATCATATACAGCTGCAACACTAGGTTACAAAGGCGTAACATTGAGACCACTGAATACCGGATTAAACGGAGTGGATCATATAGCGAACCTTTTTCGGTTCTTTGAAGAACCCTCTAAAAATGGTTCTTTGAAGAACCCTCTAA
>JARDVA010179657.1:0-10517 GCA_030265315.1 Mopalia swanii | reverse complement strand
TAGTGATCTCACTCTTTAATAAACTCTTACAAATCCACAATGTCTTCCAGGGTGACTTGGTAAACTTTCTTGTATTAACGCCCCTGTCTGTGCACAAACGACAAGTTAACGTTTTATGTTTTGTAATTGTTTAGACCGTACCATCAGACGAATAACGGTAAAAACAGGGATGATTCTCTTGTGTTTAGGGTGAAGAGAAAGATGGCACGCTCAGACAGCTGGGATAGCGACCAAGGAAAGAAAGCCAAGGCTGTTATAAAAAGACGAAGGAGGCAAGTTATTTTAAATCCCTAAATATTGCTGTATCTACAGTTTGAGTTAGTGGTCTCCCCATTTTCTAAAATCTTACAAATCCCCATGAAGCATTTGGTACTGTCAAATAGACAAAATCTCAAATAAATTCTATTAAATATCAAAATTGTCTTGTAAAATAGCGTATACACAAGCTCAAGAGAACCTTATTTTTTAAAATAGAGTTGATTATGGTGCATGATGTCACTCGTCAAATTAAATTCTAGTAATTCAATAATGGTAATATTTAATGAGTCGTTGAGGAGGTGGATATAATGGAGGAATTGTGTTGTTCTTTCCTTGGGGTTGTCAGAGGTAGGATGTAACCTGAATCCGATCTGGTATGAAAATCTTGTTTAACGTCTCGTCATCCTTTATTTGTTGTCGGCTAACTGCATGGTGGCTTTCTTCGACCTTTATCTTCTGAGTAAAAAAATAACCGTAATAAACTATACGACATAAACTTTCGATCAAGCAGAATCGTTAAAACTTTTAAATGTGTTTAAACAAAACAGATCACAAAGGATAAAGAAATACTCTGACTTCTTGTATCCTTCTTTAGTTTCATTCAGAGACTATCCAATATGAAGTGTATTTCGGCTTTGAAGAGTTTAATATTAAAAACTCTATTTTCCCGGTATTATGCTATATTATCATTGCCACAAATATGGTCATACTTCAACTCACACGTCGGGATGAGGGTTTGTGGTATCGTCCAAATCATTCTGTAGAAGAAACATGCCAATTGTCTTAATAAGTATAGGGTTCAATACAATCATACGTAATACAATCTAATCAGTCACAACAAGAGATATAAATGATACATCAAAATAACACTATAAATTAGTTATTATCACATTCAACAGCGAAATAAAAAGCATTTTCTTGTCGGTTTTCTGGAGTACAGATATTTGCACCTTCATATTTGCCTTTTAATATGTTGTAAATCTGTGTGTTTATTCTTACGTTCTTACGGCTAATTCAAAATCGATACGATAATCTAGATTAAGCACTGCTAAAAACTTGAATAGGACAATTCACCTTTATTGATTTATCAAACTCGTGATGTAATTTCTATTCGTATCTCGCCAGATGCTCGCTACAAATAGAAATTACATCACACGTTTGATAAATGCGATATCCTGCATCACTCATGTAATATCCTCTCTTATAATATTATGAACGTTTCCGAAAATCTAGATTAAACGCTGCTTAAAACTTTAATAGGACAATCTACCTTTATTGAAAGATTCGCATTTCGTTAATGACAAATTCTTAGTTGCCCTCACAAAACTGTAGGTAAACAAAAATATGAACCGCTTTATGTTCATTTATATTGCCTCCGTTTATAAAATGTGGCTCAAAAAGCCCACCGTTTTATTCCCCACTACAGATTACATCATCATTACATGTCATCAGCAAGCATGTCCAATGTTAGGGTTGTAACTCAAACAGGTTTCGAGAAAACAGCGTTGAAAAATTGCCTATCGACAAAAAATGAAATGCTAGAATTCGGGCAGAAACCATCCGGCTGTACACTGGCAATGCACTGAATCACAATTTCCAAACTTAAAATTAAAGGACTTCTAATTGAAATTTTTGTCTAATTGTTTCACTAAATGCAGGCTAATAATGTGAGTTTTCGTATTAACAAATAAAAAAAACAGACAAATTTTGACCTCGAAGGGGCCGACCAACCTTAAGCGCGTTAAAAATGTGCATCTGCTACACAACCGGAAAAATGGAATATATAAAAAAACCACAGTTTGTAATTATGCTTCATCAATTATCAACATGTATATTGCCATCATAAGAATATATTTTATAATCTGTCCAAAGAAATAAACTTTCAATGATAAATGAATTCTCTTTGAATATATATATTTGCCCAGTCGGTAGAGTGTTGGGCCAGTTACCCAAAGGCTCCGTATTCATATCAATATGGATATAAACACTACTTTTTCTCGGTTCATTTATAAAAAAAACATATTATATATATATTAATATATATCTATGAGGGATTTTTTTCATCTAGTATTCCAATACATAAATGTGAAAATGTAAATATGCTGATATATAACTGCTTTTATTTTCTGTATAAAATTAAATATTAGGCTCACTATAAGTAAACTGTAGAAGGAATGCCACATTCTAAACTTCCTTAATGACACGAGGGAAAATATATAACAAGCTTAATGACCAACACACATACAAAATGAGTGTCTATTCGCAAATTTGCAACATATCATTATAATCTGACCACTTTTCGTATATTTGCTCTAATATTTACGCGTATAAAGTTGCAAATATGCGAATATAGACACTCATTTTATACGATAAGGTGCAACATGTACATGTAAGAATAAGCCCATGTACTGTACATGTAAGAATAAGCCCAACATATTATACGATTAGTCCGTCAATCAAAAAAAATTTAGACGATTTAACGGCTTTATCTGATTCGGCACAAAATTTATACAATTAGGCGCAAGTATAAAAAAAACGCTATAGATTATACAATAAGGCGCAGGATATATTTTTAGGCGCTAAAAATTATACGATTTTGCGAAACTATACGATTAGGCGTCACATTTTATTCGATTAGGCAAATATAAAACAATAGGAGCATATATACGTTTAGGCGCTCCACAGTGGATAAAGTGTCCACTGTAAAAATGTCCTCTGGGGGAATTGTCCCGGGGCGAAAATGTCCACTGTAAAAATGTCCTCTGGGGCAAATGTCCTCGGGGGGATTTGTCCAGTGGAGAAAATCTCCATTGGAAAATTGTTTCCTGTGAGAAATGTCCTCTGGGGAACATGTCCTCTGGTAGTAATGTACTTTGGAAGAAGTTTTTGTTTGAGAAATGACCTTTGAAGGAAATGTTATCTGGACGAAATGGCAGCAAATGTTCTTTGAATAAAATGCCCTCCGGGAAAGTGTCCTATCGGGGAAATGTCTTCTGGCGGAAGGGTCATCTGGGTAATATGTCCAGTGGAGAAAATGTTCTCTAAAAGCCGTGTCCTCTGGCTGAAAAGTCATCTGGAAGCAGAATGCCCTCTGGAAGAAATGTCCTGTCGGGGAAATGTCCAGTGGAGAAAATATTCCCCGGGGAATGTCTGCTGAGACATATATGCCCCCTTGAGGAAATTTGATTGGGAGAAATTAACAATTGTCCTCTTGAAGACGCTTCTTCCGAAAGAAATGTGCTATGGGAAAAATTCTCAGGAAGATATGTCCACTAAGGGAATTGTCCCTTGGAGATAACGTCCTCCGGGAAAAATATCGTCTAAGAAATACGCCTTCTGTAGAAAAAGCCCTTTATAGGAAAAATGTCCCCTGTAAGAAATTTCCTCTGGCGGAAATATTGTCTTAGAGAAATGTTCTCTCAGATATTTCTAAAGGCAAAATGTTTTTTGGTTGAAATGTCATCCGCGGGAGAAGTCAGCCCGGGAAAAATTGTCAACTGGGGGAATTCTATACAAACACACTGGTTGTTTTAAATTATGCCCATTTTAGTAATAACTTAAAATAAAGCGTACATTCGATCCTGTTCGCTCAGTTTGATTTCTGACAAGTCTCTTCACAATGTCAACTGAGCGACATTCATCTATTACTATTTGCCTAGAGCATATTCCCTGCAAGCGGAGATTCAACATTTTCAAGCTCAATAAATTAGGGAATTAATTATAGAAACAATGAGTTCACGGAAATGCTCAACCATCGAACCAATCAGAGGACCAGTCAGGCCGCGATTGCCGGAGTCACATCTTGTGACTCACTCATATACCTAAAGGTCGACAGACGGACTCGATCCCGTGAACGGTACATGGAAGTCGGCGTTAGAAAGCGCACTCGCAAACCACTAGGCCACGGCCGCGGGCTCAGGATGTATGAATGCATGAGCCAAAGACCCGAGTTCGAATCCCCGTGGAGCCAAGCAAACATGGGTTTATCCGCGGAGTAAATTACCATATTCCGAATGCCATACACGGACAAGGCACACGTGAATTGATAGAGATAGTGTATGTACAAATTACTGATTTGAATAAATCTGCGTAAGGAAAACACTTTTTGAAAAAAATGTTATTATAAAAATGAAAGAATTGCAAAATATTGCACAGATAAAAAAGATCAAGGTCCCAATATAAATTTTTTTATAAAATTTCCCGTATAACGTCTGAATAAATTACTATTATGTCGTATTAGATTGTCTGGTTTGGTCGAAATGCGGCCTAAAAACCGTTGCAATTAACCAATAGATCGTGTTGCTTTCCCTTTGCTTAACATTGTGAAAACAATAACACGGACGCCATCAGTATAATGATCCGAAGTTTAGGAGAATAAAATCGTGTATCAATACACACATGTTTGGTACCTTCACTTTAAAACAAAAACATCGTACTACTTGGTATCCATCTTAATTAGGAATTAATCGGTTAATTAGGGATAATTAAATCTTTTCCAGACAAACATCTTTTCGTGCAGACCGAAGCGCTGTGGAAAAAAATATCCTTCTTCCGTGTTGTTCGTTAGACCTGATGTATTATGTATGCAGTCAAGGGCAGCAGGCCTTAAATGAATGGTTGGCATTTTACCTTTAGAGCATGTATGTAAATCGCTCACGAACTCTAAAGGTGTGTGTGTTGAGCCAGTATGTATAGTATACTCCTTTATACAAAAGGGACAGTTTTCGAGGGCTTTGACCCACTTTGGAAGCTTGAACACAGTATATCGAAGTAAAGGCTGTCCCATGACATTCGGTAAAGGGAGTACTCTATATATCTATTGCTCTACATGCACGAACAGCTTGTGTCGACTTGTTCGCTATTATCTATCTCTCGTTGTGCATGGGACATTTCTCAGGCGGTGTCAGGTGTGATATTAATACAGGAACACACCAAAACGTCACAATTAGCCTGTTGATGAGCTGATCTAGGTGCTGGTACACGAGTGACTGACAGTTACGAACATTGAACAGGTGACAGTGAAATCGATCAGAGCGCGAGGACCAGAAAGGGGGTGTGTCCGTTTCACTGGACAAGCGACGAATATCCATCTACTAGTATACACGCGTGGAGTATGCGTTTAAACGTCTATATACGGAGTTAATTTATTGTGCATGTGCCTATGTTACCAGTCTAGCAATTATAGCTAAAAGGTCGGGAAGTTTCAAAATACGTTATAACGAAATGAACAATTAACAGATAAGTTTCATTGACAGGAAGTTTTTGCTCTGAGCTCTTTATCTACCTTTCCGGACACGGATTTTAAGAGTTAACACTGCACGTAAATATTACAGTGTTTAACTATGTGTTATAAATTTAACCGCACTTAAATTTATTATATATTTAAGTGTCAAGCTCGCATATAGTCTTGTTGGAGTGTCTGTATATGTATGTCACGTGTACAGTTCATTGCAGCCCGGAAACTTTTTCAGCACTAAAATGGAGCAGTGTCGCGGGCTTAGTATGTCTGCTCCAATGTAATACTTCCTTTTGGGCCTTTGCTGGATGATCGAGTTTCATTCCAATTTCAGCGGTCGTAGTATGGCAAGCCGCTCGCTTAAAACTCTGAAAGACCCTGTCTGTTTGTTGATGGAATATGCAGCTAAACTGAAAATAAAAGTGGATTTTACCGAACCCGAACGAGAGGGACCTGACCATTCTCCGAGGTAAGACGGAAATTCCCGAACCAATATACCAATAACGGGCACTTGTTATTTGCTATAATCGATCCAACGATCTGTTTAATATCATCTTAATATTTAACGTACATGGTAAACACTGTACTGTATATCACATTTCTCCCAGCTACACTAAACCACATGTTAAGTCTGCCTTCACAAGTCTCGGTTCGGAAGTGTAATTTAATCTTTGAGAGCACGAACCCACCGGCTGTGAGATAGTTTCACGTTATATGACAATTAAATAGTTCATAAGAAACACATAATATACCCTTACTTGATTTGTGAATTCGTGTTTTTTGCTTTACTACAGTTATTTGTTAGGCCTTCTAAACGCTCTCAGCTTACGTTAACGTTATATGTAGGCCTACGTGTATTAGCCGCATCTGAATACATCTTGCCTCGGACAAACAACTGTTATCTATATTCAATTTGTTGACTCGTACATTAGCCTTGAGTGACTAAATATATAATAGATATGGAAGCCATGTATATATGTACGTCCGATGTTTACACTACTCAGATAGTAGAATTCGAAATTATGTCGAAAATCTTCCCTAAATGGAAAGCAGATGGGTGAATTTATCGCGGGTTGAATGCTGAACCAAAATAAAAGAACTAAACTTAAATATGTACATATATCATGGAAGTAAATACGAGGCGAGAATTATCTGTGTCATTTTTTAAAAAGATACATTCCTGGTCTATTTCTATTTACATTTATGAATATAGAAAATATCAAAATGACAACACGTGTATGTCTGTGTATGTAGTTAATTTCTGAGTTACAAAGGAACGTATCCACGTGAAATACACAGCTAACATTGTGTGTTGAGTCCACAGACACGCCCACTGCTTACTAATACTAACTATACAGTGTGGGGTTGTGTTAATGCTAGTGACAAAGACCTATTCTGTCGTTGTCTGAGCATGCTGTGTTTGAGCTTGCTGTGAAGTAAAAATATGCAGTATTTGTGATTTCGCAAGCGTGACACTTCGTGGATTGGTATTTAAAGCTAAATGATACGTTTCACGTTCGACCACCTGTACTGTCTAGGTTAACCAACAAGCTACCGTCCGCGTTGCAGTGTAACTTGCGAGAATACGGTCTTTTTCGATTCTCTGTCCATTTACATTTAATATCTAGAACGTACCGGCGTAAGGGCAGGGATGGATGAGGCATTAAGCAAAATACGCAGGTGTTTGGGACATAAAGGGAAGAGTGCATCACAACGATACAAAAATAAACATTATTTTAAATTTAATTATACGTTTGTTCAATTTTGAAAAACAAAATTTGACATCATGGATTATTATTGTTTTTATTTTAATTTACTTGTATATTGGGGCACCAACGGATCTTTTAAGCGCCTAGGGCCTCTATCCGGTATCGTATGGATAACAAAAATGAAACGAATTGTTATTGATAATTGTTTAGTGTTTAACATCTTATTTGAAGGGTTTTGAACTAATCTGATGGCGATATTTGAATAAGAACTCACACGCACATAGCCTTAAAACATAAACTGTGAAGTGTTTTGTTCACGAATGTTTGAACTGGACAGCCATTTCAAACAACACTGCAACTTTGTTAACATGACAGAACAACAACAACATGAAGCAAAACAATGACGTCACAACAGATTGACTATGTGTTGCCTTTGAGCTTAAGGAGCACCAGGGCAACATATATTAAGTCCCGCCTAACGCCTGCATCTATATGTATTTTGAGCAGATTCGTTTGTTAAAATATGTCCAGGTACCCTGAATGCTTGTTTGTTTGTTTATTTGGGGTTTACGTGGTACTCGAGGGTATTTCACCTATATGAAGATAGTGTGTCCATGTTACACAGCCCCTTGTTTAAATACAGTGGAAAACCTGTGTAAAACCTCGTTAAAAATCAACCCCGCTGTTGCCGGAGCCACATCGTGTGGCTGATGGTCGACAGGCGCACTCGAACTCCTCCCGGTGCATCGGAGTAGGATTAGTAGAAAGCCATGCTAATCCCTAAGCCACGTCCGCGGGTCCTGTGCCATTGAGATGAAACTTGATAAACAGTTGGGTGACTTAGAATCATCATACATTTTAACAAAACCAGGTTATACGTTACAAGTCGGCCTTATCTTGTCTATAGTCAGCCACTTATATAAATAAATATTTGTATATTTCGACATGTGTACTGGTTACCTATATAAGTTAACAACTCCTGTTTAAGATTGTGTTGTCTGCGTGAGTTCATATTGACCATGGCATGGGCGATCAAACTGCAAAACCCAATATGTTTTCGGAAACTATGAGATACATCCAATAGTAAAATAATATCATATTTTTAGTCGTTTTGACTCGATCAACCCCTTGTAGTCTCATTATCAAGACTAGCACTTCAATACTTGTTTTACCTAATCATAAGTTCGGTGCTTAAATGTATTATTTTATTCAAACATTGATGGGATACTATCAAATACTTATATTATGGTATAAATTATGTCTTATGGGCTCAATTTTAATTAAACATTATCATTTCATGTTGTTGGGATAGATTGGATAAGGCGGATGCATTTACTTGTTTTTAACCTGGCGTACACTTTTATGGGATATTATAAAATACCGTTTTTACCTATGAAGTGCTATGTGCTCAGTTTTGAATTGGGATTATTTTTGTATGTTATTGAGTTGGATGAATAAGGTGGATCAATTAACTTGTTGTTTACTTATAAGTTCTGAACGACATTTACAGGTGTGGTAACATATAACTATATTATTTCTGGATAACCGCTTCTTGTTTTGTGAGAGAACACAACGTTTCGATACACATGCCTGTAGGCATCAGGTGGTCAGTCTGTCTTGTAAGATATGACGTGAATTTCGGTGTCAGGTTTAGGATTAGTGTTAGGTTTAGTTTAAGGTTAGGTTTGTGTTGGGCTTTAGAGTTAGTATAAGGGTTAGTTTTAGGGTTAGGCTTAGTGTTAACCCTAACCCGGAACTAAAAATTCATGTATATCTTACATGACGGATAGGCCCATCAGGTATAAATTGGCTATAAAGATGAAAGGTTGTATGCAATATAACAGTTTAGTGTAGTTAAATAAACAATCTTAAATGTCCTAGTGCATATTGTACCGTGTGCATGAACATGCTGGTAATCTTATCTGTGTTTATTCTCCGCACTGGGCACTTAAGACAGCTTGTTTACTTAACTACTTTACACCGGCATATAGTATTCAACCTCTCCTCTTTATAGTCAATTTACATCTGATGACGATATAGGCATATGTATCGAAACGTTGTGTTCTATCACAAAACAAGAAGTAGTTATCCAAAAAATGTGTATTTAAGTAAACTTATTATAAGTTTTGAGCGACAATTTACACCTGATGACGATACAGGTATATGTATTACGACGTATTTTATCACAAACCATGAAGTGGTTAACGGTTATCTAGAGAGTAAATAGTTATGTTGTTTACCCGTTGAGCGAGCGTTTGGACCTTGTCCCTGCCACAGGTCGCCCGATAGGATTCGGGTCCAACAGGGCGTTATGAGGGACCCCAGTAAGTGTTCTACAGATCACTTAGAGATTAAAATGTGGCATTATCCTAAAGTTAACGTCGTCATGTCCGGTCATGCACATTATTTTTTTTTGGGGGGGGAGGGGTTGCTGTCGTAATTGTTCAATGGAAGAAACATTTGCTGGGTGCGTTAGATGAATGAATGAATCAACCATTCGCCGATCTACCGACCAATCGATCGGTCGAATAATCAATCAATCAACCAATCAATCAACCAATCAATCAAGTGATTAATCGGGTCATCAAATAATCAATCAACTAATCAACCAATCAATAAATCAAAAGATCAATCAATCAATCAATCAATCCAATAAGCCACAATCCCATTATTAGTTTTGCCCTATTTAAGTTTACCACCATCAAATGATAAGTACTATGTAGTGGTACCGGTGACATATGATTAAAATAACTTTTAGTACGTGGTAATACATCAGACAAATCAAACGAACCGATTAAGACGTAACTTTACGCCACAGACCCATCAGGGCTAGAAGACACCGTGCTTAAACCCGTTCAGAACAGTTTGTTAGAGGGATCAGCCTTCATATTGCCCTGGGCCGGTTGTTCGAAGCATTATTAATTTTAATCCCAAGTTAGAGGACGTCACTCCTTGTTGAAGACCTTTCTGTAATCCTAGATCAGTGGTTGAATCTGCTATTAGCGACTAATCTTGGTTTCGAAGCACTGTTAAATTTAATCCGCTATTACATGACGCCATGTACATCAGGTTAAAAGTCGATCTATTCTCTAATCGTGTGTAAGGGACAATTTACCTTTCGGACAACTTGCCCCTAGTGCTCCCAGACAGAAACCTTACTGGATCTTCTGTGCTGTCTGTCTTTTGTCTTTTAAGATCGTCTTGTCTTGTTATTGTTTGTTGCCAGTTTATTTCGTGCATTCGCGCTATTTTTTAAATTAATTAACCTTAACGTTATTAAAAACAGCGTTAAACCCCGATAAAACGAACAAACC
>JARDVA010179434.1:0-10519 GCA_030265315.1 Mopalia swanii | reverse complement strand
GACGTCAATGCAGTCTAAATTGGTTGGTTGAATATCCCAAACAAGTTCGAAATATCTGATTTGATGCGTAGAAGCTCCCACGCATCCACTCAATCGCTTGGAAGCCGAGTCCCATTATACCTGATAGCATTTATTCAGCATCGAAGTACGAAGTTCCTAACTAGCAACCATTTGTAATGTGGCATTTTGAAATAACTCATTGAGTTCGTACAAAGTTCTAATTCTCTTTTGTTAAACGTATGAGCTCTCCAATTACGTATGAAATAAATAATTGTGTTGTTAAGTAATTAAATAACTGATAACATATTAATTTGATGGGTTACTGGAGAGGTACTTTGCATAAAACTTGAAGAAAGGAAGAAGTTTTTCACTCCAGCGAACAATCGTATTTTCTCGAGAGTTTCTTTAGTTAGCCAGACTAAGATAACTCTCGGACGTTATGTCAGGCCATCGCGCATTAATTTCCGGCAATATTTTGGGCGACGTATGCCACTGACCAGCAAATAAAGAAGTGCAAAACAAGATAGCCTGGGTGTATCTAAGAGTCATTGTCTCGAGGTAGGAAGTATAATCGACAATCAGGCACTGGGTATTACAGGATCAATACCTCTACAACACTAAGTAAATAATTAAAATGAGAAATACAGTATGAGTACAATGTGGAATCAAGGATAATAGATTAATTTACTTCGCAAAATTAGTTCAGATACAGTTTCAAGTAGATCACTTAAGTAATCATGTTCAGAAGGATTTTAAAGAA
This sequence comes from Mopalia swanii, assembly GCA_030265315.1. Lineage (NCBI taxonomy): Eukaryota > Metazoa > Mollusca > Polyplacophora > Chitonida > Mopaliidae > Mopalia > Mopalia swanii. Next base: position 9,759 of record JARDVA010179434.1, on the reverse strand, counting down.
AATCAAAACTCACATGATCAAAACCCATTATAAACACATGACAAGTCCAAAACCAGTAATAAAAACCCAAATACTAACTTTTGTATTTTATCTGAACTGGTGCTGTTTTTCTTTCAGTGTCGATATTTTACTTTTAGTGTCAAAAGTCATATTTACATTTAGGGACAATATTTTATTTTATCGTTACTGTAGTTTTAACATTTAGCATTGGTCTTTTTACATTATGGGGCGGTTTTACATTTAGAGTTGATTCTTTTACTTTTAGAGGCAGTTTTACATTAAGTGTTAGTTTTACATTTAGGGGCTGTGCACAGGCCACTGTGGTGCTAGAATTTTTTAAAATCTCATATCTGTGTAACTCTCTTGAAAATGTGTCTAGGATGGAAACTATGCTCAACAATCAGTGGCAAAGATCAGTAAAAAAATAAAATTGAAAATAAATACCATGCTTAAAGCCAATCATTGTAAGGCAATGAGCTATTGTCTTTTGTGTTAATATAACATCAATTTTCAGAGTTAAACAAATCAGGGTAATTGGTTCACATAGTCGGCTGATCAACAATACAAGTGTTAAAGGGAAAGACAACTGTTTTTCCACCGTACCTAATTATTTTTATTGTATATTTTAAAAGACAACCCTCTGTATCGCCCTTGCATTCGAGTAAGCATAGCCGTTAATTAGTTGATTTAACAGGGGGGACTGAAGTCGTTGTTCGAAAACACGGTTGGTCACCAATGTGTTCGTTTGCTTGTGGATGCTTTCAAATGGATCTTTAACAACACGGCGTATACACAAGCTTGGTCATACAAACGCAATGTTAATCTGTAGTATACATATCAAAATAGCTCTTTGAGTAACACATACGTTTAGCATGTTTTCAGATGACATACGCTTTTTAAAAATCCGGTTTTTAGTATCAGGTTGATATGTACAAGCGGTTGTTTGTTGTTGTTGTTTCGCTTGGGGACGGAACCCTCACTCTCAGCTTTATCTGAAAGCATCCACTAGTGCAGGCAATAGGCATCTTCCCGAAGCAAGGCGGAAAAAAAGATCGTAGCATTAAGCCTCTCTCCCTTTCTTACCTTGCCTCCAAAGGCGATAAAACACGAGTTAGCTAGAGTTGACCACGTCTACTTTCGGACGACCTCTCTTTACTCTACCCAATTAGATGGGGGCTTTCTTAGACTAAGAAAGAGACGGTCTAAACACAGGACGACAAGTAGGCTATATTTGTAATATACATGCACGATATTAGTACCATTAACGAGTCCTGGCGTCATCACAGACATGTCAATTGGCAGTGGCGCCAAGCTTGTTTGTTGTAGACTTTGATGAGTAAACGCCTTTTGGATTAGCCTACGTGTTTCTACCATAGACCAATGCAAATTTGTCCCACGTTTTCCCCTCGAATTACAGCAAGGGATAGTATTGTGGAAGTCTCGTCTTACACATACTGGCTCTTGCATAGGAAGATGGCAATAGGGGACAGTCACGACTAGATGATATTACTACCGTGTGTTAGAATAATGACGTCAGTTCCACTTTTTAAATTAACTAATTAACGACTATGCTTATTCGATTGCAAGTGCAACAAAGATGTTTGTCTTTGAAAATATGCAATAAAAGTAATAAGTTTAGGTCGTAAAACAGTTGTCTTTCCCCTTAAGGAAAAAGTGTGTAAACCAGCTATAGAGTTAAGACGAAAATAATAAACAGTCCTTTTCTAAATCATGGTTGAAATTCGGCATCCCGATGTTTTGTTTTCACCTTACTTTTCTTTGTTACTTTGAACAGTTGGCGCTGGGTCAAGTGGCTGTGTTGTGGCTAGTCGACTCTCCGAAGATCCGAACAAAACAGTTCTCATACTAGAAGCAGGAAAAGACGACGGTGATTACCAAGATATCACGGTGCCTGGGAGAGCAGGCGGTTCAGGAGGAGAGGCAGTTGACTGGTGTTTTCATACTGTCGGTCAGCAAAATTCATACAGGGGATATAAAGATCAGGTATACAGCGTAGAATTTTCGCAAGCTCTGCTTTATACAACAATCTTTCTATGAATTTGCTGGATATTCATTTTTTGCTAGAATTTAACTGGCACCATTACTTAAATTGGCAACATGATTTTACAGCAACGTAGGGCAACATCGTTTTTTAATAGAATTTAAATAAAGCAACCGATACGTTTTGGTTTAGTCTAATATTTTATTACAATCACCGCGACTTGGATCTGTGGTATGATCAAAATACGAAAGCATCGAAGAATCACGCGGCTTCGCTTCATTCTAACACACCCGAGACTCTCCCTAAAAGTTTGTGCGAATGTGGTGGCTCCCAAATTGTCTCTATATATATCGTTAGTTGTGATGTATCTTTAGCACCATTGTCAATTTGTACAGGATAAATTTGGACTTGACTTCTAAATCAAAGAGAAGGTGGTGAAAATGTGGTTAATTTAATGGATTTTATGGACTCCGATTCCACAATATGAATCAAGTAACTGCAGGCTCCGAATGAACAACATTAATCATTAAAATATATGGTGGACTCCGATTTCACAACATAAATCATTTAAATATATGATGTCCGGGTTCCACAACATAAATCATTTAAATTTATGATGTCCGGGTTCCACAACATAAATCATTTAAATATATGATGGCCGGGTTCCACAACATAAACCATTTAAATATATGATGGAAGGGTTTCACAACATAAATCATTAAACTGTATGGTGAACTCCGATTCCACGACATAAATCATTTGAATATATGATGGCCGGGTTCCACAACATAAATCATTTAAATATATGATGGCCGGGATCCACAACATAAATCATTTAAATATATGATGGCCGGGATCCACAACATAAATCATTAAATTGTATGGTGGGCTCCGATTCTACGACATAAATCATTTATGAGTAATGATTTTATTTAATAGTTGACTCTAATTCTACAACAAAAAGCATAAATAATTTAAAGGTATGGTGGACTGATTCCACAAAATAAATCATTTAAATATTTGGTGCATGGACTCTAATTCTACCAAATAAATCATTCAACTGTATGGTGGGCTACGATTAAGCATCAGAAATCATTAAAATGTATGGTCGGCTCTAATTCTACAACAGGGGGCGTAGCTGTAATTATATTTATATGTCATCAATTGGTCGAGGGCTGTTATGCAGACTAGCTCGGAATAAAACTCTTGTTTAGAGAAGATGGGTGGACGCGTATTCCACAACATAAAGCATTGAATGTATGGTGGGCTTTGATTCCACAACAGACATCATTTAAATGGAGGACTTCCATGCTTCATTCCACTTTTATTGAAACAAATATGCACTCACATTCTTCATAATAATTGTTAGTATAAGAAGGAATTTACTATTTGATGTTGATAATTGATAATTGATGAATTTATGACTCAAATATAACCGTAAGTATGACTCCAAATAAAGAGTCTTGGACCCCACGAAAGGAATTTTGTATGAACAATAATTGTTGCATTTGAAAGAATTAAAAAAATTCTGGAACTTAAATTCTAAAGGTGTGTCCAACGCTGACAAGAAAATAGTTTGGTGGTGTTTCCGTCGTTTAGCTGGATTTATGATCATGATTTGGTTTTCGTTAAATGAGGGAAAATTTGTTGCAGGAAAACTAATTAGCTAGTTTGTCTTATTCTTCAGACATAGCCTTCACTAAAACAGTTAAATTCGCATTCTATAACGTCAGTTTGCATGCATTTTTTTTTAAAGTAAGTACCTGGTTTATTTGTTATCCAGGTGTACAACTTAGTGTGTGGAAAGCTTCTGGGTGGATGCAGCTCCTTAAACTATATGGTGTACATGCGAGGTACACCACATGACTTTGATACCTGGAGAAACATGGGCTGTGATGGATGGGGTTACGTTGATGTCCTGCCCTATTTCAAGAAGTCGGAGAACTGCCTGGTTAACAAACTTGTGGATAACGGTAATCTTATGTCTTCTGTCAGCACTAATATTTTACCTCTGAGTCTCCAATGTGTATTTGTGTCCAAACTACTCCATGTGCTCCAAATATAATATCATGTCATATAGCAGTATTTTGCTGGGACGACGGAAGCTGTTACATATATCTATAAGCCTACATGTCCTTTATTTATCTCCTTCAGATAGTTAAAGGAGGAACCCCAATCTCTGGAATGGCTGTATTACACTCAACGCTCCATGCTACCATACTTGTCCTTGCGTTGCGCATGGAACGAATTTTCAAATTGTTGTTATGTACTAACTGTCCAGCTGTACATTTTTGCACTTCTCATGAATTTATTGTTCATATCTTAACAACAAATGTGTAGTTATCGTTCTCTATATTGCCAGTCAGAGATGTAGTACACAATACCACGACAAATCAGATGTCCAAAGCTTTCTTATCCAATTGACAATAACTTTATAGCGTTGTTTTTAGGCTTTCATGGTACATCCGGGCCTATGATTGTAACAGAGTCAAAAGTTTCCCCTCTTGGTGACGTTTTCATAAAGGCAGGGGAGAGTTTAGGATATCAAGAAACTGACTGTAATAGCGACAATCCATTGGGTTAGTATGGCTCGCTTCTTAAATCATGTCCTCAAACATTACTGTGAAAAATAAAGCCAGCGCGGCAGTTTCCTGCTTTGGTCAGCGGTATCATGCTATTTGGAATACATTTATAAACTATTGACAACACTGGCATGTTTGGATAACCCTGATCACTATATTTTCAATAAACGTTTTACTTTAAAATGCTCAAGAATAACCGAATGCAAAATACATTCTATCAATATTGTCTAGTGTGACTGATGACTATGACCTAACACTCACAGGTGTCCTACCTCAGAGAAAGCTTTGTAGTATACTGACTGTGCAGTAACTTTACAAGTTGGCGTAGTTGCATAGTTTATCAAATGTGAGCTAACATAAGCTTGAAAACTGTGAAACATGTGAAACAGCTATCTTACATCGTGCACATCGCTACACCGCGTCTGACCATATCCACATCGATCTGAAGTTAACGCTGGAGTGCCGCGTTTGCGTTAGTAGTCAGGGTGACAATGCGTTTTTGTTGATCAGGATTCATGACTGCTCAAAGTAATATTGGAGACGGAGATCGACAAAGTTCAGCCACTTGTTTCTTGAGACCTGCCTGCAACAGACCTAATCTTCACATAGCTACAAGGGCTTACACAAGTAAGGTACGAAGATTTACCTTACGTATTTTCAAACTTATAAATTATCTTGTAATAGTAATTGACCCTCATATTCATGTTTCATAACGTGTGTTTATCTCGTATCCAAAATATTTTACACATTTATATATTAATAAAGTTACTCTCAGCGATAAAACCCGTTTGATCCTGCCGGGCGTCCCAGTTCGTTGGAAGCAGTGGATTTAAATACAGCTGTACTAGTAAGGCGGTTCTTTGGGGGCATGAAACGGGTGAATTTAATACAGCCCTTCTAGTAAGGTTATTATTTGGGGGCATGGAACGGGTGAATTTAATACAGCCCTTCTAGTAAGGTTATTATTTGGGGGCATGGAACGGGTGAATTTACTACAGCCCTTGGCTATTCTTTGCGGGGATGGAACGGGTGAATTTAACACAGCCCTTCTAGCAAGGTGGTTCTTTCGGGGCATGAAACGTGTGATTTCGATACCGCCCTTCTAGTTAGGTTATTCTTTGGGGCATGAAACGGTTAATTTTGATACGGCTCTTCCCATTGGGCGATTGCTTAGGGGCTTGAAGCGGATGACTTAGATTTGGCTTTTTTATAGCAAGACAGATCTGTGAATACGGCCTCCAGTAAGTTGGTTAAATTGTGGTGTTAAGTCGCGAGTTTAACATGGCTATTCCATGTATGCACTTCTGCGGTGACATGAACTACGTTCAGCCAAGAAACTGCCGTAAGAAATGTGAGAAATAACAAAACTAACACTCATTTATCCTCTATTTTTTTTCCTTTAGAAAATAGCCGTTATCAAACACAAAAGTGTATGAACAATCCAACTTCTCTTGAGGCAAAAACATACACTTAAATAACTGATTATTGTGGCAATAATTATTTTGCAGGTGCTTCTTTATCAGAAAGTAGCTCGAGGAGTGGAATTTTACCACCATGATGTTCGGAAGACAGTGCGGGTTAGACGGGAAGTGATATTGAGCGCTGGCGCGTACTGTACACCACAGATCCTCATGCTCTCTGGCATTGGTCCCGCGGACCATCTACAGGCGATTGGTGTAAGTTGTTCTTTTGAAATATATTCTAGCCTGATTTAAAACAATATCTTATTAAGCTCATTGGAATGACGTTCTTGTATTCAAATGGATATGTCTGTAACACTCTTTTCGTTTGAAAAATTATACAGGTCGTTGTGTGTTGCTGTGCAACATTTTTTCAACGGTGAACGCAATATTTTACCCCTTGTCGTGTAAACTAGTGTTCTAGGCGCCCCTAAGTTTTTGTTTTTTTACTCTCCATATCCATTTTTCTTCTTACGTCAAATTTTCGGTTTATTCCCATTTCGCCTACTTTTCAATATTTGTTATTCCCATTTCGCCTACTTGCAAAATCGAGTGGGGATTAGTGGCAGTTTAACGGTGATCTGTGGGGCGCTGGTCATCCCAGCTGCAGGGAGGAGTCACTTACCATGACGTGTTCAGAAACTGAGTCTACAAACCACCTACCAGAGCGATCCAGAATTACACAAGTTTGGGAGACCGATCTCAGTTCTTTCGCTAGATCAAGTTGACGATGTCTGAGTCCAGGCAATGTCAGAACCCCCCAACACCGCAACCCCGGTGGCAGTTAGAAGAAGGCGCAGCTCCACCAGCCAACCGACACATTTACAGACCAATAGGGATCGCGAGTGACTAAAAAGGTAGATAACTATGTCTCTTGTATAACAGGTAGAGCCATCTATGTAATTTATTAACAATAGCATTCTATTGAATATTCATACTATACTTTTGGTAGTCAATTAGATGGATTGCACTTCCTGTTATATGGGTTATATAGTTATCTCCATGTATTCCCACTGGCGATCCCCATTGACAGTCGACTCGATTAATTGAAAGCTGAACTGGTCACCAGAAAAGACAATTAGGGAATACACCGACTCTATGTCTTATCTGCTTAAATTTTGTTGAAAGTTTACGTATCTTCACTATCTTGTTTAGTCGATTGTAAATATCTGATTATCCTGTCTAGCTGATTGTAAATATTTTTAAACATTTTGTTGCTATATACATGTCATTTCAGGAAAATACTCTTGCTTATTTTTATACATCTGTGTTGATATCTCACAATTCGTTCTCTCAACCCACTGTGTCTAATCTCTCTATAATCATTCTATAATCTCTTTAATCGTTATCCCTCTATGTACATCTATTACCATTTCGCCTACTAACAAATTTAATAAAAATGTTCAAAAGTATGCGATATGGGAATACACCCAAATCTGCCAGAGGCACATGTTTTTAAAACGGATAACAAATCCTGTATATCTGTCTGTAGAGAATTCGGTGAAGCGTGGGGCTTCCTGTTGGAACATGAGTGTAGCTTAACTAGCACCGACTGATATATTAAAGCTTGAATGTTTACATTGATTTTCACATTTAAATTAAGATTAATTATAAAACAGTCTAAAACGTACTTTCAAACTTAGTATTATGCCTCAGGATGTTTTTGTACTGGTCGTGTTTTTATAGTGACCTATTTACCTTCTTCACGCCTTTTTAGCCAGGAAAACGGGGGATCGTTTTAACGAACTGTCACTGTCAGTCAAGGCAATGTATATGAATAGGAATAGGACAGGGCGCGGGGGTGGTGGTGGGGGAGTCATATTCGGTTTCCACTAACAGGCTCAACTTTACATTGGAATATAACCTAATAGCCTTTGTACTTTATTACTTACCCAATATACTGTAATGCTGTAACACATACAATCTTTAAGAATAACCCATTTTGAAATTCATATCCAAATGTCATGACAAAATACCATTACCGCATAGGCTTGACTAAAAATGAGCAAGTGCCCCGCTGTGGTATCAGCTGTATAGTCCGACAAACCGACAAACCTCTATAGGCTGGGTCATTTGCATATAAATGATAAATTAAAATAATATGCAACAATAAAATATTCGCAGAGTTTCCAGAAATATCCATTTGTTGCTCTCCATAAATAAAATTTTGGTAACAATACAATGGATATCGTGGGCTGAGGACCAAATAGGTCTATGTCCACTTTTCCTTGAGCTGAGAAAATCGAGGTTGAAAGTTACCCATGCCATGTTAATCTATTGACAACCATAAATTACTTTAGCATTTCCTCATGGAATTACTTCGCCTTATGAGATGTTACTTTGTGACATAGAACTTGTTAGTCCTTAGATCCCTATCAATAGGTTAACTGTAAAATTCATAAAAGTGGACATAGAACTATTTGGTCCTCAGCCCCTGATATAATAATCTAAAACAACGAAATGAAATAACATACTTATTGTATTTTTCAGATCCCTGTAGTTCGTGATCTGCCGGTGGGTTATAATCTTCAGGAACACACGGCCGTTTTGGGGTTAGAGTTTCACATCGACGAAGCAATATCTGTAAAACCGAATGAATTTGACTCCCCTGAATCGAAGGCCATGTACGATACGCACAAAACCGGTAAACATCAGTAAATTATTAGATTTCATTTTGTTTTTGTGTGATTGGAAACAATCAGACAAAGGTGCATGTACAACATGACCAAAAATAAAATGCAATCCCTAAATCGCTGGGCTACACTTCGCTGGATGAAAGCACAGCCATTGATGTTAAGTAAAAGACTTGTGCTCTCGTTGCTATAATTTAGTCGATATATGTGATTCACTCAACAAACAAGTATAAATGTTTTCCAGTAGACGACGAAGAGAATTGAAAGAAACCACAAACGCTTCTAACAGTAAAATAACTTCCATGTATGTTTAAGATATTTATATTTTTACTATTCTTAGGTCACACAATGTGCCAAAATCATAGACCCGAGTTTGAATCTCGGTGGAGACAAGCAAAAGTTTGTTTCTTAACAATAAAAATATATTTTCGAAAGAGTCAGATTCTCAGAATAGCAGAAACAACAAAACACATTTGTCGGTTATTCCTTCACACAAAACAACAATTTATTGACCCTGCGTCAGTTTTTGTCGTAAAGAAAATTATTTCCATTACTTTGATGAAAATTCCGTTCGTTATAGTATAATTGAGAGCAGCAAAATATACATAAGCCAATATAAACAGATCTAGTGTATTGATAAATTGTGCTCAGTTTTGAAGGTCTCGCGTATTTTCATCGTTAAATAGTAATTGTATACCTGTAGCCATAATACAATTTGTTCCTCAAGCGTTTAGACTCAATGGAGAGCATTTGTTTATATAATGACATTCGTATCGAACGCCACGTTGGCATTTTTCTCACAGTTGTTCTTCTAACTATTAATGCTGTTAAATCCAATAAAGCAGCTGGCATCGATAAAATTATCAATGAATACATTCAAAGCGCGTCACATATTATGATCCCTATATACCATATATGTGACCCGGCATAGCAAAATGAGTCGCAGTGACCCTATTTTCTTAATTGATGTTTTAGTTCAATCGAGTAGACAATGATCCCAGCTTCAAAATGATGCATCACTCATAGGTCTATGATGTTTCATCTCTGATATATCGCGGTTTGAAGTTGGCGATTGTTTTGCT
>JARDVA010179323.1:0-10520 GCA_030265315.1 Mopalia swanii | reverse complement strand
TAATCGCTGTCGCTGGCCTGAACACACGTGGCGATTGCTTCGGCGATTGGTAGAATCGCCACGATCGGGCGATTATAATCGTCCCCCGCATTAAGGAAAAAATGAATTGCGATTGCCGGAGCCACATCGAGTGACTTACTCATATATATTACACTTTGTAATGTTACTATGCTCCTATTATGTATTTTTTCAATTGTATTATGCTTATTTAGGCCATAAGGGTCGTTCCTGCAATAAAAATATTGAAATATCCCAAAAATATCCCGTATATATGATGGTCGACCGGAGGACTCGAACCCATGGACGGTACATCGAAGTAGGATAAGTAAGCAGACACGCTTACCACTAAGCCACAACCGCGATCCAATTGAACCATTGATATTCTGAATTTGGTATAACCGTTACTCTTTCGGTCGGATATGCATGCAAATGTGCCTAAAAATGTTTATTTTTTATTTATTTTTTCACTACTTACATTACATTGATAACCCTAAATGCTGTGACAATCTATGTTTGGTGTAATAGATGACATCTGTTGTTATAATGTGGTATCGAACTATTAAAATGGGCTGCTCTGTCACGCATACTAGACCGTTAATTATTTTCATCGAATTGAAATTAAACCTAAATTACAAAATAAAAGTTGTTAAATGTCAGTAGAAGCCTGTATTCGCTACTTCCCATGATACACCTGTGTGGACCACATTTTCCGTTGGATTCTTCACAACGTTAACCTTTTAACTGTAAGAGATATTCCTTTACCCTGTCAAAAGATTGGGCCTACAAAAAATTACCCATTAGTGGCGTAAATCATATTTATGTAGGAATAGCAAACGCAAATAATCTTAAACAACAACAAGTTACCCATTATACAGTCAGCAGAGCAGTGTCGATTGCCATGTTATTAGATGTTATCCCTTCTTGAAAATTTACAATTTTGTAAATGCATTAATTTTTTAATCGCGATTGAAAAACTTTTGTTCTTTATGACAACAGTTCATTTATAGCTGGAAAAATACAATCGTTTTTCAGTTATTTGAAGGTTAACTCATAAAAAGCGGGTTTTTTTTAATGTAGTAAGGAAATCGGTTATTACCATTCTCAAAGAAATGGTCTATCAATATACACGGGTGTCGTACTTTGTAATACTGCAATAATGTGGCGGCCTTTGTGGAATCAGGGGAACACAATAACCCTAGAGTATCACTGATCTTAACGGTCATTCTAGATATTAACGACTACGTGATGAATGTTCAGATTGCCGCCCGGATATAGTGTCATAGACCAAGTTTTATTGACTGAAAATGTTAAATACTTGTACAAATGATTTTTAAGCTATAAAAGAGATCTATCAGCAAATTACAAACACCAGTTTCTTTCCAGTAAACATCATAAGCCTTGAGTTGTGTTGGGAAAAGAATTAACCGATCGGAGTTGTGCCCTTTGTATCAATTAGAAAGGGACATACTTCATTTCCACCGTTCCTGGGTCACGTAGTAAAACAACACGAGAACTATAGCAGGTGTTCGTTTGTAGTTTCTGTTACTGAAGAACAGGTAGTGTCCAATTAGCGTTGATTATCAGTGTTGATGTCACCAGACCCTGGGTGTCTTTGCCGAGCAGAGGTTTGTTTACCAATCATGATTAATGATGGCCAAATCACAGACTATGAACATGATAACAAAAAAATATAAAACCATTAAATGAAACAGGGTACTATGAGCAAGCGCAAAACATATGGCTTCACTTTAAATGTAATTGTCTCAGAGATATAAAAACATTGGAATAACATGCATGTTGTTGTTGCTAATACTTTGCCTGATTTGGGATGTTAAGTCATATGCTTTCACGTCAGCTGAACGAGTTTTAAAACAAAACTGCAAACTTGGCATAAACGACGACAGGGTTAATAATAAATACAAAAGAGCATATAATTGTGGAATAAAACACAACAAAAAGATGTATTTCTGTAGCTAGCTACACATATGGATTACTACAGAAACATGTAATTCCACGTTTGATGGAAATATAACTTAACAATAGCAACACAAACATAAAAGAATTACACTCACAGACTTTTAATATAAGGTCACAGCGTTAATATTGTCTCTATACAAACACCAAAAGTTTGAAAGCGTATCATAGACAACTCTCACTGATCATGAGCGCCCTCTGGTTAAGGGCAGTTTGTCTCAAGAGTAGCAATGCTGTCTTTACTTAGTACTAGTGGAAAATTAACTTTTCAACTTTATGGAAAAGCTTCGCATCTTGGTTGTGCTAGTGTCAATTATTGTTGGAATACATAGCCGTGATATAAGTGAAATATCCTTAAGCTCAGCGTAAAACAACAATCAATCAATCACTGAGCATGAGCTATATATGCAAATACTTTCTGTATAGCCTCTGATAATAGAATGACAGAACAGGGCATACTTTAAAAATCCGATTAAAATCCTGTATTTGTCGTTTCCAGTTTTAATCTTCATACGAAAGTTGCTTGCTTCCAGACAAAATTATTTTTGACGCAGTCGGTTAGACGGTTGCGGTCTGAAACACCCCATACGACATGGATTAATTAATTCCCTTCACAGTGACACTGAAATGGCCATCCACGGTATAGCCAAACGCCTTTGTCAGCGGATAGAAGCAAGGAGGTTTGTACATACATAAATAATTATGTGGTGATCAGTGCGCGTATATAGACTAACCGGTAGATATTGTATGATACAGGCTTAAGCCGGTAGTAAATACAACTTCATCAGGAGATTATTTATCTTTCAAGCCTCTTTTAAAGTGGGCACCATAATTTGATACAACAAAACGTGAGCAATGAGTTTTGAAATCAACCACGATTACTTGTAGGACATCATGCAGTCCTGCGGACAATATTGTTTCACGTATGACGGTGTTCACACAGAACAAACAACGACATACAGTAAATTTGGCAAAAACGTTTATGTAGTCAAAAACTGTACAATCGTAATGACTTAGTTTCTTCGCTTGAAAAGAATCTGTTCACTTCATTTTAAACAGCGACATGATGTAAAATTTGTTAAAAAAAATTGAATCAATCAAAATTTTGAACGGATTCCTAACAAGAAAAAACATTCAAAGCATTGAACGCAAATATTGGTGCATGTTGTAATCTTCTACTGTTATAAGGCCGTGGCTAAGTGGTTAGCGCGTGCGCTTACTAAAGCCTACTTCGATGTGCCGTTCACAGGATCGAGTCCATCTTACCACCTGGTGTATGAGTGAGTCACCCGATGTGGCTCCGGCAATTGCAGGGTGGTTTTTAGACAAGGAACCGTGTAAAGTGGACAATCCGTCGTCATATAAGTGAAATACCCTTGAATACGACGTTAAATCGCAATCAAACAAACAAACAAATCTAATGTTATAAAGGGCATAGAATAGTTTTAGCAAGGTTAACTGAAGTCACCTCGTCCACAACAGATATAGGGATGTTAAATTGGTATTAACTGTTGGGTTGATTGGGGTTTAACGTCCTACTTAAGTTTATTTCACTAACGACGTCGTTCCAGCCCAACGGGTGACGAAAACCATCCCCGACACCACTGGCAACAACCAAAAGCATCACAGGACAAATACAGAACATTCACAGGACAATACAAAGACATCACAAACATATCGGCTTCCTGTTCCTCTTTAGCTCAGAAAGCACCAGAGCAACAGGAAGCTCCCTCCAACCACCCGCTAGTATTTATTAAACTATCGACAGAAATTAAATTTCTTCCAAGAGGTGCTCGTTCAACCATGTGACATGCTGTTCATGAATATCGTTTAACTTTCTGTATGAGGGTATGGATTTGAAATGAGGGCTAATATTGCATGGATAACCCCCTGATGACTGACACGTACTCTTCTGGTCTCAGTTTCAATGCTTTTGTGTATCAATTTACAACACAACTCTCAAGCTCTGTACAGCTATGCCAGATCTAACTTCCACACTTGACATTACGTGCCAAAATCGGTTAAGAACGGGTTCAAAGAAAAGCTTATATAATAAATTGTAAACTCACTCATATTTCAAATAATACTCCACAGTGACTGACAACTCATACTTGACACATAACAGACAGCAGAATATTTTCAAATCATATAAAAACAGATTGATCGATCATGTATCATGGAATGTCATTGTATAAATATTTGTTAATATAAAGATATTTCTTTCAACTTTGGCAGACACGGTTTTATTAATGAGAATTTAATTGCGCTGAAGTGATCACCAAGAGAGACCCGATAACAAAACAATAATTCTCTGTTTTAGGTCAGACAGAGTCCCCTAACTATGGGATCTCTAGCTCGAGATTCAATAACACGCATTTGATATCTTGGTGGACGTTGAAACGTTTCCCAAACGAGAGCCTGTATGATACGAAGAATATCACTCGAGTCCGATCATTTGTAAAAGCACAAGACACCGGCCAGTGATTTTAAAAAAGTGATATTCATCGTAGCATACAGAATTGAGTTGGATGATTTTTTCCCCATATAATAGGCCTACTCTGTCAACCCCTTTTGGTAACACATTATGAGAAACTTCATCCCACATACGTTTCTGGAATGAGTCCGTGCCGCGTTTTGTGCATTATTCGTGTTAACCGGTCAACGTTTTTATATCACTACGCGGTAAATGGTAATACAAATTTTAATGTTTTTGTGCGTGTGTGTGTGTGTGTATTTTTACTGAAGTTTATCAACTGAAAATCTGGCGTAAAATTTATTACATAGGAAAATGAACCTCACACAACTTGATTCTGGGATGAAAACTTTCAATCGAGAGACGGAAAAATCCTCCCTACCAATCCGAATTTGTGTGGTATCCTCTTATTCTCAGTGTTTTAAGAAACGTAGACAAACAATCGTCATATAAGTATATATATATTAGCAGGGTGTTAAACACTAATGGAATTATACATTCCATGTACAAAAGCAATATATGGCGTTGGTTCGAATTAAGTTAGATATCCCTGGGATCATTGCTAAGGCCTAGTAGAGTCATCTAAATATTTTAGGTTGTAATTCAGAAATGTAATGCATATATATTTGGTGATTATTATGTTCTTGTCAATACTTGTTTTTTTACAATCATAGCAATATAATCAAGAGATATGTTAAACTGCTTAAATTTTGTTGTGACTTGACAGAATGCCTTTCTTAAGTAAGATGCTGAAACTAACAATAATATAGTCTTGCTTATGGCGGAAAGTGGCTTGTGGACAAGTTCTTTTAACATAAGACTCATAACCATTTAGGTTTTTAAACAATATATATCAAAAACTTATATGGCTATGGGTTGAATCTTAGAGACATTATAAAGGATTACATTATTTGGCTGACATAATATAACTTTAAAAAATAAATTTTATTGATCTGCAGCTTTATGGCATCCTACCATAGCATATTGTATTTATATATTGTTATTTGCCTAACGACGACCGCCTAATTTACTGTAATTTACCGAATTTCAATACACAAGACGGCCCTGGTTTATGACCAAGCGGTCCGTACGCAATGTCATGGAGGTAAGAGGGCGGCGGTTTAAATCGAATTGTATGTGTCAAGATTTGAAGTCCCGTCGAATGATTAGATATTTTATAATAATGATCATACTCTGGAACGAAAAATATAAACGGCAAGATTCGTATCATTTGGGAATCGGGAAGGCTGCATCTGTCAATAAGGCATAACTTTGCAATACATGATCAGAACTAGAACTGTAGCTTTACTATGTAAACTCAACCAAAACTTTCTTAGATTACAATATCCAGAGACTTTATATCATTTTTCGAAAACAAGAAGCGCTTCAGACATTTCAGACACGCCACGAAATAACTTGCACCTTTTTCTCGATGTCTGGACACTGTTTAAACTGTATTGGTTTGTTAAAGCTGTGGCCAACCACTGTAAAACACCACAAAGTATTCTAATGTTTTAAATTGGGAAGCAATATTAGCTTCGATCAACGCTCCCTTATAAATAAAGCTTATTTAAAAAAAAAATTTTTTTTAAATTTCAGTCAGTCATATGGAGAATTATTTCTTTCACAACAGACAAACCACCCAGATAAACAAGCGTCAGTAGATTAGAAAGCATAAAATAAACCATACTGTTTCCTCAAATAAATCACAAAGTGCCCAATAAGGTCACAGAACGAAGGAATACAACTAAAGAAAGTGCAATCTGGATATGTATTTATATATTTTAGTAATGTATACACTCATTTAAAAAACATAGATAGTACATGCAGAGAAAAAAAAAATAGATTTGCGTTTCTTTAATACATTATTGACGTATAGTCGAACCAGTGGATAAAAAGTTATTTAGAACAAAAACATATGTCATATGTTAAATTTTTTAAACAGATACATATGATTTAATTGATTAAGCAGTGGTAAATAAACACCACTATTTGATAGCAATTTATACACACGAGAAGAATCATAGGCATCTGGCACAATTAAACATTTTAAGATGATCTCCAACACGTCTCAGTTTTCGCATCATAGCCTCTGTCATTCTTCGTCGCCATCTCGGTCTTCTTGTGTCTCGACTATGTGCCTGGGTCTGTGAGTTGCTTAAGGAAGAGGGTGTGTCGTCTTCAGTTCTTCTGTCAGCTTTCTGTGAGCCGGTGCCTAAAACAGAAGCTGTAAGATTATTCCAAGAAAACCAAACCGAATGTCAATGGTTTGGATGTTTAAGATATTTCCGCTCTCTTTGACAAATTTATTTCCATTGGTATGGTATTGTTGGGCCTATTGGTCCATAATTTTAAGTTTTACATTGAAACTTTATGAAAATCGGGCCTTGAATTGAGCTTCTTTGTATTTCTTTTTGTCACACTGTTGTCAATACAAATATTGACAGAATATCCTACATTAGTTCGATATCTTAAAGTGATAGACAGCTAAAGTAGTACCTTTGTACCACTGCAACTAACCCACTGTATGTTTGATTAGTTTCAATAGTGGAACAAACTTCTTGTTGCCACAGACCAAACCACCGTATATATGTAATGTTATCCCATTCAGTTAATTTAATGGTAATAAAAACTGTTGGAAAGAAAAAGTTATAATATTGTCGATGATGTTCGCCGTTCGATCGAATTGTTCATCGCTTTAAGTGCCTATTTCATACACATCAGATTTTGAGATATACATGCAGTACTAAATTTAAACATGCATATGTCTCGAAAACTTTTCATCGAAGAGACTTCGAACTAAATGCCTAACTCTTAATTAAGTTTTTTAACGTATTCTGTGAGATATATTTGTTGGGGTAATTTTATAAGATTTTCGGTGGACAGAGAAGCTAAATTTATTCATTATTTTTCAGTTTTGTGTGTTATAATTGTTACATTCTGACAAATAAACCACCAACAATGAGGTATATTTGTTATATAAATTAAACTTGCAGTCACTAGCAGTTGAAGCAACCATTCTGTATATATCTCATCAGTTCCGCTGAGACAGGCTTGTGTACACGGTATACTAGAATGAAAAGTGAGTGTTTTCCAATTGTAAACTTATATTAGTACCATTATTGTTTATCGGAGACAGTAAAACAATAAACGGCTGAAATGAAATATGTAAGCAGTTATTTTCCGCAGATTAAGGCACCCAGTTATGCTTCACAATTAAGATCACCAAAATAACTTACTACTGCAATATTTGTCCTTTGTCATGTCTGTCTCCTCATCTGTACTCTCTTCAGTCGAATCGTCCGATTCTGTTCCTGGTGCAGGTTTTACATGAATCACTCTGCAGCCAACATGGGTAACAATCTCGTCGGCACTGGGGATTTTCTTCGGAGGAATGTTCTGGCTGTCTCCATGAACATCTGTGTCCATGAATTGTGTAGCGATACTTGCTGAAAGTATTCTTCCAGAATCTGCAGAAGCTAAACCCTTGTTTGGTGGTGAGACACACTTTGACGAAACCAGTTTAGTAGACTTAGTACAGGGAGAATGGGCTGAATGACGGATATCTCCGGATAACGGCGCTCTTGGTACAATTGGTCGTATGCTGCACTTGGTGATAGACTCAGGGACTGTATTTAATCTGAAGAGTGGAGCCGAGCCTGCTTTTCTATGCTGAACTTTCGCTCCTCTATCATTCGTATTAGCTGGGGCTTCGAAGTTATCCGCAGAATATGACTTTTCTTGAATATTTACTTTTTTAGTGATTTCCTGCT
This sequence comes from Mopalia swanii, assembly GCA_030265315.1. Lineage (NCBI taxonomy): Eukaryota > Metazoa > Mollusca > Polyplacophora > Chitonida > Mopaliidae > Mopalia > Mopalia swanii. The sequence continues at coordinate 2,300 of JARDVA010179323.1, read as the reverse complement.
CTTCCAGTTTGGCTATAATCTCTTCATTTGTCATTTCTGGAGAGTCATTTTCAAAAGGGCTTTGAATCCCAGAAGACACTACACTGTGTGCTGTAGCTGGAACTTCATCTTCTCCAGGCAACGTTGGTTTATCCGTAGCACTGATGTCTTCTGAAGTCGAGGCAGCAACAATATCTGAGACTTTTGTACCATGGATTGAAGCCTTCGTTTTACCTGCAACTGTAAACAGGGTCTTGTCCATATTAATTGAGTCTTCGAGGACCTCTGGCTTGTGATCTGGGCCACGTTCAGCTGTATGTCCGACTTCCATTATCTCATCGGCATTTGTTTTGTCATCTATATGAACAGGTCCAGATTTTTTCAGAAAGTCAGCATATGTGGGCACTTTAACCACTTTTCTTCTCGCTTCGCTGTCATCGTCGTCACCAAGCTCCCCACGCCCCTCACGCTCCCCACGCCTTAGAAGGTGTACATTTTTAAAATTGAGTTTCCTCAAGACAAGGCGATCTAAGTCGTCTGTCTCGTCCATGTTGATCTGCTCCAGCATGGATTCAATCCTCACTTCTTCCTCGTTTTTCCTCACCATCTCAGGAGGACAAGCCTCGCTCTTCATGCGTCGCTCTCTTTTAGAAACGTAAAAGTCCTTCACGAATACACGGCTGAACTTAATGTTGGACTTGTTCGAATCTAAGGACAGCGCTTTTTTTGCCTTGTGGATGGCGGGCTTATCTGGTTGTGATAATATGGAAAACGGAGAGGTAACTCTCAGTGCCCCATATTCCATGCTGGAAGAGGACTGGAGTGAGGTTAAAGATGACGAAGATGATGAGCTGCTGGGATCTTCAAAATCATCCTCGTACGTCTCTTCGTCTTCTCTCCGTTTGAGGAGTACAGCAAACTCCTTTGCCTCCTCCCATTCGGAGTCTTCAATCTTGAGACGCTCCGGTTTCGTCTCACCTTTTAACAATGGGTCCCATTTGTTGGGTGAAAATTCATGATATGACAAGTATTCTGCAAAGGAAGAAAGTTTTATTTTATTCCATGATGTATTCTTTTTTTTTTACATCAATCGGAGAGTAAAAAAAGACAATTACTGGATCAAATTAGTGTGATTTCCATGTCTATAGTTTCACCTAATACACCGAATATCCACACTTCGAGTTCTATGATACACACCGAAAACAAGATAAATATTGAATCCATCTCATGTACAATCTAAACATGTATGTTTGATTGGTGATAAAGTTGTAGCCCAGGATAATTCTCAACATTGAATACTTTATACTCGCCATACTTGGTGTTTAACCCCAGAAGAAATGTAATAAAACCATAGCTAATGTCCGCAGTTCAAAATCCTTATACACATGAGGTTGACGTTTCAGTGGTACATTAATTTTATTGCGGATCATAATATTACCAAGCGAGACATGGATCATTCTTAAATGAGTTCGAACATATACATGAATACAATTATATGCACTTTAAATAAGATCACGTAAAAGGGTTTTTTTGGAAACGTTGCTCTGGATAATACAAAAAAAGATGTAAAATAATCAACAACAAAAACAGTAATTCAACCTGTGGGCGAAATTGATAAGGCTTCGTGAATTGGATAATTAAATTGTGCTGTGATTATATTCCTTATGCTATCCTAAGTTTTACTAGCACTTGACATGCAAAATGTTAAATTTCAGTTCGCAGATTACACATGGTTTGCTGATTTGATTGGGTTGCACCTATACTTCAGAGTATTTAACTCATATTATGGTCAGCTAGTCTGTTCCATGGGCGATGGCAACCTTCCTCGAGATCACTGTCAAGGCTCAATAGCATAAACAGGACGAAACGAAAATACGGTGCAAAAAATGAAATTCGGTAAATGTATAAAGTGTTAGGTAACGTAGCAAATCCACTCCGAATTGCCAGGCAATACGTGTTGTAGACGGTTATTTGCGTAATCACACCTAAGCTATAAGTCCAACTGTAGCGAAAGATAGACTTAGCTTAAGCACATTTACCCCCATACACCTGTCTTTCTCCGGCATTATGCACTATTTTAAACCCTAATTAAGCCATGCAGTTATGCCTAACTAGTTCATGCAAAGTGTAAAGCCAAAATAGTTGAGAAATATCCAATAATGGGAGATTTTACTGTAAATCAAAAATGGAGTTACCTCCCTTCTTTTTGTAATGCCTTCGCATATAACTGAATTTCTGGCTAACCTTGTATTACCTGGTCATTTCTTTGTTAATAAGTATCTCTAGAATTTTAAATACCACTACACTGGTTTATGTGATTC
>JARDVA010178991.1:0-10522 GCA_030265315.1 Mopalia swanii | reverse complement strand
GTATTCAATGCTGAATGGATTGCTACTAACTATGCTTTGCTTTGGATTTCAGATGATAGACTATCTCGACCTGAAATGTTCTCGGATTACCTGCATCACAGTAAATAAGGAATTACAATAGCTCTTGTCCTTCACAGTGTGACGTCTCTTTTAACCAGGGTAATACAGTTTGTTAAGCCTGGGTCAATCCGGGATCCAGGGAAATCAAATAGCAGATAAGTCAACTATAAAAGCGGCTGTACAGTTAGGCACAGTATCATGTATCAGTGGATTAAGCATGCCTGAATGTGTATATTCACTTTCAGATAAGTTCTTATCATTATGGCAACAATCATGGGACGAGTCGAATAAAGGAGATACCTGAACCAATTGTCAGTCTGTTAGATTCAGGGAAATTGGAGGGTTTTCTAGGAAAGATGAAGTTATTATTTCCGGTTGATTGTCTGGCCTTGTGCTTATAAATTAATTTTTGTTGAGATTTGGTATACATGCTGATGGTAATTGTGATGAATGTGGAGAGGTTGATACGACTGCTCATGTTATGTTATCTTCTTTACGGTAGACGATCGCTCTTCGAGATATGAATAATGAGTAATTATTTAATAGATAACCGCAGGGTGAAGACATTACTTGGTAACCGTTTTTCCTTCTCCCAAAATGTATCAGTATTCTATCAATTTGTTATGATGACCTATTGCCAGATTAATACGATCTGATAGGATATTTACGTCAACCGTGGAAATGTACAGTACAAAAAAAGCATGTTGAAATGATTTCTGATTGGCCTTTTCTGTATTGCATTGGCGGAGGGTTGGGGGAGGGGGTTTCCGTTTGCTCCGGTGCTTTCGGCCCTAAGGAGCAACATGAAGCCGATCTGTTTGTAATATCTAGGTATTGCATCCTCTGACTGTTCTGTCGGAGTGTTGTACTGTCTTGCCTTTGTTTGTTGCCAGTAGCTTCAAGGATGGTGTCCGTCACCCGTTATGCTGGCACGCAGTTATGGGAGTCAAATAACCTTCAATATATACGGAGTTAAACCCCGATTGAAAACTGTATTTCATTGTAGCATCCATTCGAGCATCGGCCATGAAGACAAAAATGTCTGGCCGAAAAGTAGGGTATTTCCTGACTATTTGATAACTATCTAATCAAGACAAACACGAAAATCGCTTCAGCGACACATTGAATTGTTAGAATGATCAAAGAAAAATGGCTGTAGACTTTGCGACACAGATGAATAGAGACGGGATCTTTGTTGTGGTCCAGTTGAGAATGGAGCTGCCAGTGTAATCTAATTTACGGGAAACACGCACGAGTCAAGACAACATCTGGTTACCCGTTGACTTTGGCACAAGACTTGTGTTAACCCGTGATTAAGATCAATGATCATAAGTTATTTGATGAAATGGTCTGAGCAGGATAAAGTAAAATTCATGCAAATCGAATTTTATTTCTACTCCAGTCCGTATCCTTTTTAAAAGCTCCAGAAACAAGTCTATAAACGCATTGAATTGTTATAAAGGTTCTTATGTCCATGACTAATTGCAAGGCTGAGAAATTACCAGCGCGGTTTAATTCAGACAGAGATGGTTGCTTTTACATGTACGCCATGTCATGCTCTGTTCACAAACTTGTGATATAAGTGAAATATTAGTTTTCTTTTTCGGCGTGTGACATATGCCTAAGCAAATCCCCGTCAAATGTCCTATGTAGTTTTCTCAAGATGATACAACAGTTCATTGTTTTGCCAAACCACTAAAGGCTTAATGTGGATCGCAGGAGACGACGAAACAGCTCAATAATGTATCAAAGCATTGATGACTTATTGTCGAGCTCACAAGGAAATGAAACGATGAATTTCAGAATATTCCAAAGCTAATTTAACGAATCAACCCATTTTACCATTCTCAACAGTACTGACCTACAGATTATGTATATTTTGTACAGCAACGGATAACTGTTACGATTTTATCATTTCAAAATACCGGCTTGTAATCTACAATACAATTAGAAGGGTATTAAAAGTTAAATCTTGAGATTTCGTTGTTCCACTTTGGCGCACTTCGGTATTGTCGAAGATTCCTGTTCATCATTGCAGCTTTTTGTCCATTTGTAACACATGCCTGAGACGCCAATCTCGAAAGACTGCTTTGTCCAACAAAATTAATTTTATACCCAATCTAGCAACTTAAGCATATCTAAAATCATTGCTGGCTTAATGGTACAAGTCTTAGAGGCACTTTAAAGTGTAACAATAGCCAATCAGAGAAGCTATTGTGAAACATGGGAGATAAAATGGGAGCATCATAATCCTAAATAGATAGCATGACATTGTAATGCACCAATTTCCAATTTAATAGTATGGGTCGAGGTCCTGTTTTGAGTCTTTCGACCTTTGCACTTCATTATCTGTTACAACAGAATCGTCATGTAATAAAGAAACACGTCAAGGGATTCAGGGCCAATTTCCTGCAAATGTCATTTTGAAGAAATTCTCAAAACCAATCGACTACATTTTGGTAAAATTAATAATATCACGCGCTTGCAAAATGGTTTTTAGTTTAAACGGGTCTGACGGGTTATTCGATAAAGGCAACTATAATACACGAATTCATTTAGGTTTCCTATCAAGAGAAAGAATTATATCAAAATGCAATGAAGTGCTAAAGATAAAACGATTTAAAATCACGCATAAGTGTTAGAATAGCCAATAAGGAATACTCATTGTAATGAGAGGTTAAAGGTCATTTGAATCTCATAATCGAAAACACAAACTGCTATATTGATGATAACCAATTTACATCAAACACGCACAGTTCTAGAAAAAAAATATTAAAACCTTTTTATTTTGGATAAGGGTTCATATTTCTCTGCTGTTATCTGCGGCTATACCATTGATACGGGGTTGATGGCTTGAATGAAATTCTCTTGGAGACTAGTCATCTGGGTTTTTTGTTTTTTAAATGTGGCATAACCGTTTCTATATTTTTAGTACCATTAATTCCGAGCTTTACTTTGATCTCAAGGTAATGCCACAAATTATTAAAAAAGAATGGTAATTAAATTTATCTTAATCTAATATTTATCAAAGTGTTATTTTTTATTTGGGTGGTCTTCTCGGTTGAACATAATATATTTAAATACATTACTGGTTTTACAGCTTGTCCAAAACTTGATCAGCTTTTACGATGATGGAATTCCTATTTTTCGTCCTGTGTGGCTTTTTCTGTTTGGTTATTCTGATATATGAATGGCCACCTAAAGCCTTTTATCTGTTCGACTTCAATGGTTTCCGGAATGTCCCGCCTTGATAGAAAAATAAAACTAACAGTTTGGTAATAACATTGCTCCCGCTCAGGCATGAACCTTTCTTTGACAATTTTGGTGACCATTATGCTATGTTGTTTTCTACATTAACAATTATATTTGTATTGTTTTGTCTGCAATAGATTGTAAAGTATTGAGCAACACCAATCAATCAATCAATCTAATCACTCCCCGGTGAGCATCAGTGTTATTTATAAAGGTCATCCTATTCTCTCTTAGATCGTTGTAGGAGAAGGGGTCTAATGTCATTCAACAGTTCCGGACTACCTTGCGCAGCGACAACCCGATCGAGCAGCATAACATCGATCAGAACTTAAGCCTGACTCACTCACTATGAACTCCCTGTGTTGTTAGCAGCAAAAAACAACGCTGTGTTATAGGCTTAAAACTTACAAAAAAACAAACAAGAGTCGATTAACACGCGACTATATTCCATAATATTGCAGAAAATACTCATTCAAGAAATAATCAATTCAGATGTTGTAAATACATTGAAGAAGAGTCTGCACTAACGACAGTCAACGAAGAAGATGTAGAAAATAGCCCAACACAATGAATAGAAGCATGGCGATGGTCGTGGCGATAAACCGCTTAAATGTACGTTGACCGTGAGGCAAATTGTGTAACATTAACGTTTTTACTACAAAGCTTAGATGAAGCACAACCAGGTCAGGCGGAATGTTTAAACGGAGCTTCCTGTTGCCCTGGTCCTCTCAGCGATAAGAGGCAACAAGAAGCCAATATGATTGTGATGTATTTGTTGTGTGTCTTGCGATTGTCCTGGATTTGTCTCTGTTTGTTGTCAGTGGCGTCTAGGGTGTTTACCTTCTCCCATTTTGCTGGCACGCCGTTGTGTGAGTGAACTAACCTTAAATATGTCGTTAATCTCCAATGAAACCAACTCGTACAAGCAACCAGGACAGTTAGAGGGAATACAAATATATACGGCACCCTTTTAGCGAGGTCATCTGAATGTAACGTTCACTTATTGTTATGAAACTAAAAGAAAGTCGTTCCAAAAAAATGTAACTTTGGATTTTGATATAGCCTTACGCTATTTATTCGATATTGCCGTCAAACTTAGGCAATACGTTGTCGGCGTATAACACAAGCTACGGATGTGTAATGCAGCGAAGATATATTTCAGGTTCATCTTTTCTAAAATGACTAAAAGCCATTGAGAAATAGATATTACACGTCTTATAAACCCGTGAATTAAAGGGACAACCCACTATGTAAAGGACAGGTATGGTGGTTTATACAGCTAAATATTCATGTCTTAGTATGAGATAATAAAGCGGACTCTATCCGGCTTAACTGTATTTTCGCTTTCTATAGACATTCAGACACATTACCTGTACGTGTATCATAGAAATCAAAGTTTCCGCTTACGATATTGAACTTGTTACCACATAATAATTATAATCTGTTTTATACCTATGCATAATGTCAAGGAGTGGCTAAATTTTTGGATAACGAATAATATCCTGCTCCTAAGAACGGCATGTTCATTAGATCATTCTTTTAGGGAATCTCAATTTGAAATGTTCATGGAAATGATTTGTCAAAGAGATAATGTAGAATGTCTGAAGCTATTTTAGCGGACTTTGTTAAGCATTGCCTTCGATAGAAGATGTACAATGAGCTTAACTACTATGCCTTACACTTTGTGGACAAAACAGGACCGAGGGTATGTTACACATAGAAGGCTATTTCCGGTAAATTCAGTTTGATTTCCCATTTAGAAAGGGGCTTTCGATAGGCAACGAAGCATAAAAGATAAATGGATTTCCGGTGAGTTCGATTGTTAGAACAGCCAATCCGAAATAGCCATGGTGACACTGTTAAAGATAGATGGAAGCACATAATCGTTAGATACAACGTTCTGTTTTAAAGGAAATCGATTTACGTAAAACACGCTACAGCAACTTTTTGACTTCCGTTTGGCCCAAGATGCATAGTATGCAGCTGATATCTAAGGTTAGGGTCGTAATGTGATTATAACCTCAATAAATATATATTCGGACACAATGTTATTTATCCCAAAATGTGGAACATGCGTAACATATTCGAGGTTTTGCTCTTTAATATCTCGCTATCCAGTCACATAAATCGTCCTTATACAGGACATGACAGCTCTGAGAGGTGAGAAGTTAATTCCATGGTATATTAATATCAGTGGAACTACTCCGGATTTACAGAACTCAGTGAGTATCCCAAAATATTTCGACGCAAGACCGAAGTCGACAGACGGGGTTGTAAATTATTAACATTGCATAGGTCGGACTAAAGAGTCCTTAAACTCAATGACCGAGTGCTCGCGGCCGCGGCTTAGTGATAGCGTGTGCGCTTCAAACCCCTACCCCAATTTCCCACCGAAATAAGGCAAGGAACAGTGTGAAGTGAACAATCCGTCGTCATAGAAGTTAAATACCCTTAAGTACGACGTTAAACCTTAATCAAACAAATAAATATATGGCCGAGATGGCCGAGCGTTTAACGTTTAACTAGTTAGTTATATTTAATAATTTTTTACCGTCGACACAAAGCGTACATACAGATAGTTTGCTACATCGAAAAAACTAAATACAAACTCATCTGTTAACAGTTTTACCATTAGCTGGCTGTCTATTGGGTCTTAAAATATCGATTTGTTACATCATCTCGTTCGATCCACATTACGTCATTAGCGGTTCGGCAAAGTATTGAATGATGTCATCATATCCTGCGATACACATTAAGTCATTTGTGATTTGTCACAATATTGAATTGTTTCATCATCTCGTGCCACCCATATTAATATCGAATTGTTTCATTTACTCGTCTGATCCACATTTAGCCATTAGCGGTTTTTGCCAAAAGTTTAATTGTTCCATTAACTCGTGCGATTCACATATAGCAAAGAGTGGTTTTGGCAAAATATTGAATTGTTTTATTGAATTGTGCGATACATATTTCGTCATTAGCGATTTGGCAACATACTGAATTGTTTCATCATCTCGTTAGATCCACAGTAAGTAATCTGTTGTTCGACACAATATTGAATGGTTTCATGAATCCTGCGATATACAATTAGTTATTAAAGATTTGGCAAAATATTGAATTGTTTCATTATCTCGTGCGATTCACATAAAGCCACTAGTGGTTTTGGCAAAATATGTAATTGTTTCATTAACTCGTGCGATCAACATTAAACCATTAGTGATGTTGACAGAAAATTGAATTGTAACATCGTATCATGCTATCCACAGTAAGTCATTATAGGTGAAGCAAAATATTGAATTGTTTCATCAGTTATCGAAAGTACATAGCTGTATGGCATGTTACCTTTTGGTGAAATGTTCTTAGTCTTGCGTTCAGCACGGACGGAAAACGGCTTGTTGTAGAATGTCGTAGTCTGTATGTCCTAAAAAGGTTAAGGACTGGACTGGAAATTATATTAGACTTGCTTGAATTCAATTTAATCTGGAGCACAAGTTTTCATAGAATGACTTCTCCTTGGTCACAATCTTGCGCCAACGTCAAACGGTAATCTATGTGTTGGGTTGACTCGTTCGTGTCTCCTGTTAAACTGATTTCACCAAAGGCTCCATTCTCAACAGGACCAACAGGAACAGCCAATTCTAATGGGCCATTGTACCACTACTATGCGTCGTTGATGGTTTGGCGAATGCCTTTATAAATAAAAGATATAAATATAATAATATAGTCAGGAAATAGACTACTTTCCGCCCAGACATCTTTCTTCAAGACCGATGCCCGGGAGAATGCTACGGCGAAGTTCAGAAAAGGTCGATCAGTCATCATTTCATCGAACTTTATTTATAATGTACATTACCAAGGTTCAAGTCATCTTCGGCAAATTTCCCTTCAGATGGCATTAATGTGGCAATGTCTCTACGATTTACAGATACAGATGCGCCTTGAAATAAGGAAAAACGGTGACCAAATAATGTATCGACCCTGCGCTTTTTGTGTAAATTGGATCTCTGTTAAAGCTTCGCATTTTTATTTAACGCTAATACGACTCCCATCTCTCTTCCGATGTGTGGTAACTGTTTCTGATTGGCTATTCCAACACACGAACGCCGCCCGTAAGCCGTATGGTGAGTTTTCGTGTTTTTGTTATATCTGGAATAACATGGAATTTGCCGGAGTTTATCACTTCAAATAGCTACGTCATATATTCTTACCAACAAAAACACATCTTGACTGCCTTACGTTATTGGTATCATATGCATAGTTGCAAGGCAGCATCGAATGGTTTTATACAAATTGGTTTTCAATAAAACGCCCAAAATATCAAAATTGGCTTTTCTGATGAGCTATCGTCAACAAGTCGCCAAATAGCTTCCTTCCAGTACGATTCCATAAGCTCCTGGAATGTCTTTAGCATTTTCTATATACAGCTACAGAGTTTACTTACATTCTGCCAGAAATACACATGTATATTTCGTGCGAGATCATTTTGTCGTGTCATCAATGTTGCCATATACATATAGAATAAAATTTAGAGTACGTAATTCTGTCGTCTTGCTTTATTTCTTTCGATGAACTTTTTCAAAATTCAAGCTGATTTCTAAGAGATTTCTGTAAAGGTCCTATGTATATAATATAATTATCTTGTTTCCTGAGCCCATATTAATTAAGTTAGCAGATACGTCCATCTCTAGTCAAACTCAAACCGTAACGAAAGTGTTATCTTGATATGTGTTTATGGTATCTAGTTTACTCTAAAGCCAGATTTTCAGCTTAACAGTTATAATGTCCCGTTTCATTTTCTGTGTGTCACACTGACGGCTTCTAATTGGTCATTCTAACACTTGAATGCACGCCTAAATATTTTATTCTCAATACTGAAACGGCTTTTGGAATGCCTGGGTTGCTGGACTGGAAATAAAGTAGAATTTCCCGGAAATGGATGTCTTTCCGGAACGGACCTTCAGGCATGCGTCATACACGAATAGCAATAAAAGCACAACAGATCAAACATGGAAGAGAATGCTAGAAACACGACATCTCAGGATTCCTCTTTGTTTTTCTTTCTTGGGAAGTCGATTAGATTTCTTTGGGCTCCTTTAATTTATGCCCAAATCACAAGACAACTGAATTGATTATTCATAAAACTCCGACACGTTGAATTCATATGAGCGGGGTATATTATTTATAATATACCCGAAAAAAAACCCGTGTTCACAGTCAACAACAATAAAATGATCGGTCTGCATTTAAGTAGGAGTTATTATACTTATAGAAATACAATCGATCAGTATTTGAAAATGGAGTGAATCTTGCAGACGTCAATTAAAATACATGATAACATGTTTTCCATATAAAAATTTTGATAAGGTTTAAATTTTTTCACAGTTGAAATGCTCTGGAAAACTGTTTTTCGATAGTCAATGTCAAACAACAAAATCTGGTTTAGTGTGCTTTATTGAAGCTTGTTTATATCGTAAAGTGCTTGTTCTTAAAAGGCAATGATTCCAATTCATCCTGTGTAAAATCGACCATACCTTATTTTAGCAATATTATTACATTCGACACATCACTACAGTCTTTTATGTGGCCCACATACGATTTTTCCGGTGTTTTTCCTCTTATTTTTTCACTTATCACCTGGGTGAAAAGTATTATCACCTGGGTGAAAAGTCATGTGATGTATAAGACCTCAATCCTTGATTTCCACAGATAAGTTTAATATAGTACAAGAGTAGTGTAACTTCGAAGAACGATAAACTCATTTTGAACTCAATATTTCGGCGCTTTATTTTGCCATCATCAGAAGAGTATAAGACCTCGTTCTGTTACTAAAGAAGACCTGTTTACAAACCCCCGCAGAGCGCCCAGATCTGATTGAAAGTATGGTTCGTTGTTGTAAAGTTCGCTGTAGGAACGTACACAAACAAATGAAATTATTATGGGCAATTTAAAGCTTACCTCATCAACAAGGTTCCACGCCATCTTTAGCACAAGAACGAGGCTTTATATATCACGTGACTTTCCAGTATTATCACCCAGGTGAAAATATTTCCACCCAGGTGATAATATTTCCACCCAGATGATCAGTAAAAAGATTTAAAATAAATGTAAAAAAACGGGAAAAGTCGTATTTGGGCCACCGTATTAATCGCCGATGAAAAAAGGCGGAATATGCATCTACATCCAAAGTCAAATGGCAGTCAAATTGTTGTATTGGCTCATGCCTGTTTAGAGAATATTGATTCCCTTTAAAACAGTACTTTGTATTTAACGATTATGGGCTTCCATCTATATTCATCAGAATCACCATGGCTTTTTCAGATTGGCTATTCTTACACTTGAACTCACTATTAAGCCATTTATCTTTAATGCTTTGTTGACTCTGGAAATCCCCTTCCAAATGGGACATCGAATTGAATTTGCCGAAAATAGACTTGTATCTGAAACATACCCTCGATCAGGCCTGTTTTGTCCACAAAGTGTAAGGTAAAGTAAAGCTTATTGTACATCTATTATCGATGGATTGATTGATCATAGTGTTTTACGCCGCAGTACATAACATAGCCTACCAAAATAGATTCAGACATTCGCCATTTTCTTTTTGAAAAGCTATTGCCATGCAAATTCTAAATCTAGCTTTCCGAAGAAGTTGATGTTTTCAATATGCAGTACTTAGCAGCAGGATATTATTCGTTCTCCAACAATTTATAGTCATGTTGACGCATCATGCGCAAGGGATATACTTATTATGTTGTTACAAGTTAAATATCCTGCTCAAGAAGCTTTGTTATCTAACATACCCATACATGCAGGTAATATATTAGAATCTCCAGAAATCAAGAATACAATTTAGCTGAATAGAGTCTGCTTTATTGCCCGGTATTATACTTGTATTTTACACAGTGAATTTTAGGGAAGTTGTCTCCCTTTGGTTCATGGGTTTAAAAGACATGTAATACCTCAGAATCATATAATCCCAATTTGACTATATATTGTCCAACATATTGCCTCTATAAATGTCAATGTCAATAAACAAATAATTTGCTGACGTATTATTGTATACATATATATTTCTGGCACAGGGATGTAGATTAATTAAAACGTATACTTGTACAAATATATCGATGGCAAACAACTATCACCTTCCGGAGCCCGCGACCGTTGCTAAGTGGTAGCGTGTGCGCTTACTAATCCTACTTCGATTTACTCTTCA
>JARDVA010178546.1:4401-15029 GCA_030265315.1 Mopalia swanii | reverse complement strand
TTTAGGAATATGTCAAGTCATAATGTTTACTTCTACCTAAAATAAATGTGTACTCAATTCTGAACAGTATATCATATGAAACACATGTATGAGAGCTTTGGGCAGCCTTAGAAACTGCCCTGTGTTGTTGTTGTAATATAGTAAGAATGAGTTAATTGTTAGGATACTTCATGGGTGACTATTGTATTGTGCCATATAAGATCTTTAAAGTCATTATGTAAATAAATATATATAGCATTGTATTAGGGATTAACTTGATTAATCATGTTTGTTGTTTCCAGATTCATTGTTTAATCCCCCACCAATATAATCTTTCAGCTTTTGAGAGAAAGACGGCAAATCTACTTATTACCTGTGTTAATTACACCTGGGATTACAATATATATCTATACTGTAATCCCCAGATTACACACTTTGAGTATATTGCTTCATTTTACCCATGGTACCAAAGCCGTATTTAGTCACATCACATGTTTTTGGTGACATGCTATCTTTTTACGGAAGGGAAACTTTAAGAACTCGCTCTGTTTTTGCTGGCTATATTGCTCGTAAACATATTGATGTTTTTGTGAAGCTTGCGCCCTCCGGATAACCCCAGACACCCCCAATTTTCTTGTACCGGTAATCATAATCCAGTTTCACTTTGATATTTTCGACTACAAAGATTTGATTCGAGATGTCTATTTTTAAGCACCATGTTATAGAACCTAAGTTTTGGGAGAAAAGTTAATTTTGGGTTACGATTAAGGGGCATTTAGTGGGGGGTGATTTTGGGTTTCCCTTGCTATAAGGTAGACCAACACATCAATGTTTTTCAAAGAAAACAAGGAAAATTCATTGTTGAATTATTGAAGTTTCCCATTCCTGAAAATAGGCGATATGGTGCATGTACAATGGCTAACTTAATTCAAAAATGTCTACAACAGAAATAGGCACTAATTCGGTGTCTTGTTTTTTTTTTTCTTCAGAAAAACATAGATTGCTAAAAAAAAATTATTTTATAAAACATTTATTCCTTCTGGTTTTCAATATGACGAAACATGTATAGAATTTCCAGCGTGGGTGGAATCTGGTTGGATGTGCGCCTGAAGCAGGGTCTTTCCCAGGTTCCAATCACAAGAATTGGGAGGATAATATCAAACTGTTGGCGTGGCTGTCTTAAGAGTGGACAGAATGACAGATACAATGTCGTTGCGCATATACAGAGCGATTGAGTAACTCCAGGACTCCACGGATCTGTACAACGTGTTGTATATATGCCATCCACTGTAATAGGTTTCTAAATGTAACACAAATTTATTGAAATCTATCTTCTTTCACTCTGTCAATAATTTCGACCAAATCCAAATTATTTTGTACCAAAAAGAAAAACGTCAAGAAACAATCTGTGAGACTATTGTATGGAGACATTCCTATTTTGATTATAAATAATAACACGTTTGTAAATAACTCACTTTGTTGCTTATTTATTTTAAGTGTTTATCATAAGTGTTGCAGGTTGCAGTAAGCGCATTAAGCCTGTGCATACAGTCTAGACGCGTTAATCATAAACATTACCAGTTCGATAGTTATATTTTGTTTTTAATAAATTTTCTTTTACATCAAAATGCATTCGACAAATTCAACAAAACTCACGAGATTATCGACACTTAAAATGTAATGAAGCGATCAACGATTTCCTTTTACTTCCATTGTTGAGTAAAATTGTAAAGAATCTATAACCGCTATAATAATAACTGAAACTTATCTTACTTGTATAAAATAAAGACATTGTCTGTATGGTTGCTGGTTACAATATAAATAGTAGAGACGATTTGTTTGTTTTTAAACACTGACTATACCTCGATATTCCCCATCACTCGCATCAATATCTGATTCGATTGAATAAACCTATATACTAAAGTGTTTTGCATGAAACAGAATCGAAATTCATCAATATGTATACGGGTTTCACATCCGATATTTAACTTCCGTTTATATATAATGTGTTACAGACACAAAGCGTCATTGGAGAATCGTACGATTTATTTTGGTTCAGAAGAAAGGTTTCGTTGATTCCATTATCATCTGCGCAGGCCAAGTGGAACTTAAGAACAGTCTTCCCGAAGATTCAAATGAAGGGGCGGCGACCCAACTGCACCGACCAACCCTCTTTGCGCTTTGCAATGTGAGCCGGTGTAGAAACAACAGCAATGACTTCAGATGCCTTATCACGGCATGTGTATAGATTTGAGCCCTGATAAACATAGCCCCGGTTGTGTAAAAATCTGAGAACAAAATGCACGCCTGAACTAAATTAGCGTACTCTAAAGCGATGTGAATTTCGCTAGATACATTTAAGAGTTGGGGATTGTGTTTAAACGCTGGTAAATAGGCTCTCGTCGAACAGTTAGTAATAGTGTTCATATACGCTGGTAAATAGGCTTCCATCGAAGAGTTAGGAATAGTGTTCATATACGCTGGTAAAGAGGCTTCCATCGAAGAGTTAGGAATAGTGTTCATGCGCTGGTAAGTATGCTTCCATCGAAGAGTTAGGGATAGTGTTCATGCGCTGGTAAGTATGCTTCCATCGAAGAGTTAGGGATAGTGTTCATGCGCTGGTAAATAGGCTGTCATCAAAGAGTTAGGAATAGTGTTCATGCGCTGGTAAATAGACTTCCATCGAACAGTCAGGAATAGTGTTCATGCGCTGGTAAATAGGCTTCCATCGCAGAGTCAGGAATAATGGCCATACGCTGGTAAATATGCTACCATCGAACAATTAGGAATAGTGGTCATACGCTGGTAAATATGCTTCCATCGAACAGTTAGGAATAGTGGTCATGCGCTGGTAAATCGAAGAGTTAGGAATAGTGTTCATATGCTGGTAAATAGGCTTCCATCGAAGAGTTAGGGATATAGTGTTCATGCGCTGGTAAGTATGCTTCCATCGAAGAATTAGGGATAGTGTTCATGCGCTGGTAAATATGTTTCCATCGAAGAGTTAGGGATAGTGTTCATGCGCTGGTAAATAGGCTTCCATCGAAGAGTTAGGGATAGTGTTCATGCGCTAGTAAATCGAAGAGTTAGGAATAGTGTTCATACGCTGGTAAATAGGCTGTCATCGAAGAGTTAGGAATAGTGTTCATGCGCTGGTAAATAGGCTTCCATCGAAGAGTTAGGAATAGTGTTCATGCGCTGGTATAGGCTCCCATCGAAGAGTTAGGGATAGTGTTCATGCGCTGATAAATAGGCTCCCATCGAAGAGTTAGGGATAGTGTTCATGCGCTGGTAAATAGGCTTTCATCGAAGAGTTAGGAATAGTGTCCATGCGCTGGTAAATCGAAGAGTTAGGGATAGTGTTCATACGCTGGTAAATAGGCTTCCATCGAAGAGTTAGGGATAGTGTTCATGCGCTGGTAAACATGCTTCCATCGAAGAGTTAGGAATAGTGTTCATACGCTGGTAAACAGGCTTCCATCGAAGAGTTAGGAATAGTGTTCATGCGCTGGTAAATCGAACAGTTAGGGATAGTGTTTACACGCTGGAAAATAGGCTCCCATCGAAGAGTTAGGAATAGTGTGCATGCGCTGGTAAATAAGCTTCCATCGAAAAGATAGGGATAATGGTCATGCGCTGGTAAATAGGTTTCCATCGAACCAAATGTCAATTCATACATCTATCACGACCGAGCATAGTGACGATTACACACTAACGAAAATCTTGTCACGACCGAGCATAGTGATGATACCACACTAACGAGAATCTTGTCACAACCGAGCATAGCGATGATAACACACTAACGACAATCTTGTCATGACCGAGCATACTGATGATAACACACTAACGAGAATCTTGTCACGACCGAGCACAGTGATGATACCACACTAACTAGAATCTTATCACAACCGAGCATAGTGATGATAACACACTAACGAGAATCTTGTCACGACCGAGCATAGTGACGATAACACACTAATGAGAATCTTGTGGGATTTAGCCAATTGAAGTTCCATTTGAGTTAGTTGCTATTTCCAGTTTTTTAAAAATGTTTGCACATAATGTAACACCGCATGAAACCTCTCAACGGAGACACAAGTTCGTGGCGTCCTTGTCTCTTTTGGTGCTAATACGAGGAAAGAGGCAACTCCAGTTTCGTGACCAACGGTCAACGGGCAAGCTTTCCCAGGCTACCGCTTTGCGTTTTTCTGAACGAGATATATATGTTCGTCGGATGAATGTTCTTTGTCAGGTCGCGGCCGCCTTCGTGTTTTGACAATAACCGGTGACTTACGTAAATCGAGTTTGTTTTATCTCCAGTAAATACTGATACTGACGTCATAATTATAAAATCTTCAGTACAGTTTCATGTAGGAACACCAAGCAAAGGATGAAACGCTTACATTGTCGGCAAGCACAATGGCTCTGACTTATAGGCCCTCCTGACATATTAAGTCGCGCTAAAATCATGTTAAATTAATGCATTGTATAACAAAATATACTGCAATACACTTTATTTCATCATAATTTTAGTTAACTTCAGTTGCTTGTTGGTTCCGTTAAACTCAGATTTGCTCACAAACGCTCTCTATTATTATTTCCTATATTCCAACGTGACCTTCCACGCTAACACACAGTTGATTTACTGATGTGAAGACTTGACCAACATTTCAGTATTGCCGTTGCCTTTACTCAATAAACTTTCAGTCAAACATACAGTTTTCATTTGTTACAGAATAAAGTTCTTGTTTTGTATTGTCATGTGTATTTACGTGGGTTGACAAATTAACCGAGCAGCTTCACACATATCCAGTTCCACATCAGCCAGCGAGTCTCAAAGCAAAATGTCCTAAATAAGATTACGTGATTGGCCGCAAGCTATTCTCTCATACATTGTTATTACTAGTGATCATTACATCTCGTGTGTTGATTCGGCTTGTAATATTGTCCCGGGGACAGGTGGTTTGACGTGAGGATATCCCAACCAGGGCCTTAGAGAAGACACAGTCTCATTAGCCCTCCTGTCTGTCGGGTCAATGCTCACTTTAAGGTTTAACTTTTAATTCCATGCCCGCCGCTTTAAGGGATTCTTAGATATGACCAATTCCCTAGTTCTGGGCTTTTAAATGAAGATTTTTATATTAAGAATCTATTTTTCTGAGCCGTTGCGGCTGCCCACAGCAGAGAGAAGTAGCCCGGGGCGGTTACAATCAATGTAGAGGACGGTCCCACGATGTTAGGTGCCTGCCAAGTGTCTTTATTGCGGGCAGATTAACTGAGCGAATGTTCCCGTAATCGTTTAGTGGTGTGAACAATGATTGGCCAATCGTCTGTATGTATTTCTATATTGCTTTCTGCTACAGATTTACGTTAGGAACAAGTTTTAAGTTAGTACTCTGAGCTACTCTCCTGTTAAGCTATCTCACCACAGTCAAATATTATCCATGTCAGTTAAATTCCCAAAACTTATTTACATGTGGGATAAATTATTAATATTCTTTATATATAAAATGGTAGTATTTTTGTTTTATTAAAAACATAATCTACACGAAAATGTATTGAGAAAAAAACCCATTGCATTAGAATCTTGTTCGCAGAATCGAAGGCAATATTAGCATTGTATTATTACATAGACAAACATTTCTACTTCATGACATAAATTGTCCATTCTAATCTATTCTGTATTACATTTCATAAATCAATGTGTGACGAACAAAGCCCATTACGATCACACTACCAATTGGTAAAGTATACGTTTATCTGCTCAGAGTTCAGCTATGTTGTTATAGACCCCAGATTGCTATCAATTTCCACGTGTGGTCAATCAAAAGGATTGAAAATAAAAGTCAGTGTAGCGTTTAAGTGACAAAGGGAAAACATGCACCTATTTCACAGGTCATCAATTAAATGTTCGGATAAATGTGGATGTTTCACGGAGACCGTCTCTCGGTCAATACCATTTGGCAGTAAGGCAGGATGAAGTTGTCGGCGTATCGCTCACGCAGCCCTCCTCTCTCTGTAATCCGTTATTTGATCAAATGTCGTTAGGATGGCAAATGCTATATTTCTCAAATGTGAGCAAATATTAAGGAACAATACCCTCGAATAGGTTTGTTTGATGACTCGGAGATTTATCTGTGCAGAAACAGATTGCTTTTGTTTACTTATCTAAATATTTCTATGTCGTTAGAGACAACATAAAAAACACCTAGAACAAGTAACAAATACTATTGTCGTATTTTTAATAAACGCAATGGCTCGGCTAACCGAAGTAATTGCCATTGACTAAGTGATAAACAATATAACGATACGGACGTGCTGTCTAATGCACACACTGCTCGATTATATGGCAATGAAAATACTCCCTCTGCTGACAGCACTCGCTACCTGGGGACATGGGCAACTGTATAAAGTGGCGATTACCTTTAAACGATTGAATGTTTACCGAAGATAGAATAGTACATTCTCAAACGAAATTGCAAATAACATCTCTATATTTAATTTCTTTCCACAAATTATATGGGGAATGGGCTGTGATTAGGCGTTTTATACCCAGTAATTCACTTGACTATAAATTACTCAATGCATACTAACAAATGGTATTCGTATCAGGTGGAAATTCTATACCATTCTGTTTAAAAACAATTTCAGAGGTAGGATACAATTTGATAGCCGTATTTTACATATTTTAATGAGATGTACAGAGATATAATTGCAACATTTCACCAGGAATCTAACCCGGTCTCTTGGTTTGTCAGCCCAATTGTGGTAAGCTATATACAGCCGATTGACATTTCCAACAAGATTGGCACTAATGTTATATCAACAGTTCTGACAGAGTTGTCGGTGTTTTATGATAACATTTCAAACAATGTTTTTAAATTGAATTGATCCGTCACAAGATGATGTGTGAGTGTAACTTTAGGTCAAACATAGAGTTTCTGTTTTAATGCGTTGTCCCTATTCTCTTTTTAAATCTTCCCAATAGTTATTTTCTTCTTTAGACGGTCTTAAGATATCTGGTCACGTGAGCACTGTTGGATGGGTTGTCCCCAACAATAACTTTTGATCGCCTGTCTTTACAATGAATCTCTGAGCGGGTTATTATCGAGTTCATTGAGGCGCTTAACAACTTTGTATGAACAGTGTTTCAATAACAGCAACACTGAGATGTGCCCAATCAGTAATCTACTTTCCAATTGTTTGCAACGACCATAATCGAGGATGATATTGTGTTATCATGTACATTATGAGAAAGCGTTACTATTGCTGACAAAGTTGGCTATCACCATAACAATTTAAGATAACTGGATATAACGACTCTTTGGTTTCCTTGTAATCTATTCCTGACGAGAATACAAAGGCTCATGAAAAGACATCAGTATAGTCGCCACTTAGACTAATAGGCTGGGTAATTGTGGTGTGAATAACGCAGTACACTCATATCCCGCTTTGATTTCCTCTGCGTCCGGATATTGGGGGTTTTGCCTTTTAATTCCTTAACAGGCGAGAACCGGCATTGAAATAAGTCAATTTTCTAAAAGTAAGGGATATCCTGTGCTGTTTTTGTCGATTATTGGAGGGCTTCGCCAAGTCAGATTATCTATTGTCACCTATAGATGATCTTGAAGAATAGTTATAGGAAATTATGAATTGATACACAAACGCTGTGGTCCAGTGAATCCATTAAACAGGTGTGGCTGAGCCATACAAAATAATGTCAAACTGTTCAATTAAATAGAGTTGTCATGCTGGATTCCAAGAATTCCACCAATTGTCTTTGAGATTTCTGGATTTTTTTGTATCTCATCAGGCACATAAACAATTTAGCCAATCACGATTCTACTCAGCCCTTGTCATTGGTACATCTGTGTTTAAAACAAAAACAAACATCAAACAAACAATAAAACAAAACAAAAGAGACTTATGCCACGAAGATACCAGAGAGAGTGACACTGCATATGCAATACATTTCCAACAGAGAAAACGGAAAGTCTAGTTGCCCTGAATCTTAACCCAAACGCCGATATATAGTTGATAAATTTGGTCAACGCCTCACCCTTACGGCTTTGGAAACTATTAAGATATAGGCAATGGAATTATTCACGCAGAAATAAGATTTTAAAGAATTTGACGCGACAAATTATTTCAGTGTATTTGGCATCCTCAATTTTTGCCTATATTAAATTGGGGTCGTTATCATCGAGAGCTATTAGAACGCTCAATCGACGGAGACTACTAAAAATATAATTCTTTATTTTAATATATTTGATTTACCTAAGGTAATACATATCACTCATATTACGTTATTTAATTACACCTACCTCATGGTAAATTTATGTTAGAATTGTAAAATCAATTTTTGTTAAATTTACTCTCAACTACTTTGAATCTTCAATCTCACACAAACTTCTGGGTATTAAATTTAATTCAAATCCAGGTGCTAATACATTATTGTTTAAACATTTTTTTTTTTTACATGCAATGATTGTTTGTAATAGCAATTAAGAAATGTAGAGAAAATTTTACTTGCATCCTTTAGGATTCGAACTGTGGCTTGCTGGGCCATCACCCTAACCGACTAAGCTAGACATGACAGAATGATCACAATATTCACCAAGGTTAAGGTGGCTTTACGAGAAGTCAAAAGACCACTGGAGTATCGCATTTAAGTTTACCTAGATAAAACTCATAAAAATGTTTGCTTGTGTGGGTTATTGTCGTAGTCTGGTTCTGGTATATATATATATATATATAAATATTATTATAAGTATATATATTTTTATTGTAGAGAAATAAAATGTTGATGGCAAGCTCATTTTCTGTCTCTACAATAACTACATGACTAGCAGGGCAAGGGTTATAGCCGTTACTTCTGCTTCAGATATTGTTATTTTTTTTTCTTAAAAAATATCTTCCTTCTGAAAACAATCCAATGAGAAACGTTTGAAGAGATCAGCTTATTGGATTGTGGTACTTCAAGTTCTAAGAATTACACAATTCTTGTCCAATATGACTAATGCAGCACGCGATTGGCTAGTACTCTTTGTAGGCCTACAAGAATATAAAACCAATTTTGTACCTAAAACATCTCAACCTCTCTCAGAAAGACCTATTATAGCCCACAAAAGGAACAAAACTCAGTAAGTTTTGAATTTGGACTTACTCTTCATCTATAACTTGGATAGTGTGAACTGTTCGTACCATGGCTCACGTGTACTGTTCGTACCATGGCTCGTGTGTTCTGTTCGTACCATGGCTCGTGTGTACTGTTCGTACCATGGATAGTGTGAACTGTTCGTACCATGGCTCGTGTGTTCTGTTCGTACCATGGCTTGTGTGTACTGTTCGAACCATGGATAGTGTGAACTGTTCGTACCATTGCTCATGTGTACTGTTCGTACCATGGCTCATGTGTACTGTTCGTACCATGACTCGTGTGTTCTGTTCGTACCATAGCTCGTGTGTACTGTTCGTACCATGGGTAGTATGAACTGTTCGTACCATGGCTCGTGTGTTCTGTTCGTACCATGGCTCGTGTGTACTGTTCGTACCATGGATAGTGTGAACTGTTCGTACCATGGCTCATGTGTACTGTTCTTTCCATGGCTCGTGTGTTCTGTTCGTACCATGGCTCGTGTGTACTGTTCGTACCATGGCTCATGTGTACTGTTCGTACCATGGCTCGTGTGTTTTGTTCGTACCATGGATAGTGTGAACTGTTGTACCATGGCTCATGTGTACTGTTCGTACCATGGCTCGTGTGTTCTGTTCGTACACACGAGCATTTAAGTTTACCTAGATAAAACTCATAAAAATGTTTGCTTGTGTGGGTTATTGTCGTAGTCTGGTTCTGGTATATATATATATATATATAAATATTATTATAAGTATATATATTTTTATTGTAGAGAAATAAAATGTTGATGGCAAGCTCATTTTCTGTCTCTACACCATGGATAGTGTGAACTGTCTGTACCATGGTTCATGTGTACTGTTCGTACCATGGCTCATGTGTAGGCCTACTGTTCGTACCATGGCTCGTGTGTACTGTTCATACCATGGCTCGTGTGTTCTGTTCGTAATATGGATAGTGTGAACTGTTCGGGCATGGCTTATGTGTATTGTTCGTCAATGGCTCGTCTGTACTGTTCGTACAATGACTCATACCATGTATCGTGTATACTGTCCGTACCATGGTGTGTGTGAACTGTTCGTTCCGTGGCTCTTGTGGACTACCCGTACAACGGCTCATGTGTACTATTCGTACCATATCTCGTGCATACTGTCTGTACCAAAGCTTGTGTAGACTGCTCGTTCCGTGGCTCCTGTGGACTGTCCGTACCTTGGCTCGTGTGTACTGTTCATATCATGTCTTGTGTGGATTGTTCGTATCATGTCTTGTGTGGACTGTTCGTACTATGGCTCATGTGTATTTTTCTTACCATGGATTGTGTATACTGTTCGTACCATTGCTCGTTTGTACTGTTGGTATCATGGCTGGTTTGCGTGACAGTTACGAAAAGACACATAGGAGCATATCAAGAAAAATCGTTGCAATATGACTAGTTTACCTTTCTTTCTTAAATATCCCGTGTCAATTCGAGGAGATGTACGCAGCGATGATGTAAACAAATATAGACTATAAT
>JARDVA010178436.1:0-10530 GCA_030265315.1 Mopalia swanii | reverse complement strand
TTTATTGCATGTATTTTGGATTTGATTTCAATCATATTATTAGGAAAAAGTAACAGGAATTATATTGCATTTGTCGTCGGATGATGTGCTAGTACTAGTTGGTGTTAAATGGTTGACAGGGAGGTAGAGAACATATATGTTAGGAACAATGACAGGAAGATTAACAAAACACAATACTTGGCTTCCGACCAAACATCACTGCCCAAAGTTCAACAGGCAAAAACAATACAGTCCCAGCGGTGAAATAAGAGAGAGCTTTCACAACAGTCTTGAACATACAAAAAGTACCCCTTTTCACAATCAATGTACCTAGTGAGCATGCCAATGCTAAATCTGATGTATATAACAATTTACTGATGCTCCAAAGGACCATGCTGGTTCTTTCCAATTACATTGCCAAACTAGGCTAACCGAGAAGAAAATGAACGAAATAGAAATTTTGATAAATAGATAAGCATAGCAATACTATCATTTTCAAAACCTGATATAATTGTGCGCTAAGACCGTTTCAGAATGTCAATACATTGCGCTATACTACAACGACTTTTTGTTCAAAATCATAAAAAAATAAATGTATTCTGCATGAAAAGGGGTTTATTTCATCAATAATAACAAAAAACGGAAGTATAGCAAGGTAAACATAACATGTTTAAGGTCAGACATGTCATTTCAACCGTTCCTTCATTTCATACAAGATGTTGGGCCATGTAAAACTTGTCATGTTTGTATGCATTTAGACAGCCACACGCGGTTCTGTGTCAGAATACACATCTGGCAAAGCCAGGTTGGCCTCAGGCACACCAGCTCACAACCTGATTCTTTCTGGCTCAAGTCCAATAACTCTGAGGTTTCAAAATAAACGGTACGCGGGTAACTCAGTAGACTTTGGCAATGGATAGGACAAGATCACGTCTCGAGTTATAAACCGAAAATGCCGAATTATATCTGTAGACGGATATATCTGATCGGGAGAACCATGCAGCAAGGAAACCTTCACCATATTAATCTGGCTGTGAATTAGTTAACAAAAAGTGTTGATAGAAGCATTCATAGAGACCCATAACAACAACAACCGACCAAATTTCTTAACACTTCATGCCACACTGTTAGCACGAAGTCATGCAGATAAGGTTTTCTAGGCGCCATGCAAATACAATATCCGCTGCCACTCCACCACACCCATGCGTAGTAAAGCTACAAGGCTACGGGCGCATGCGTATTAGCCACTCACTCGACTATTAGCGAGTGCGAGGGTTAATATGACATTGGTAAAGGCAAACCTGCTTGTACTCTACGAATGGTACTGAGATATAGACGCTGTGAGCGGAGTCCAAACCGGCCATTGCTATGTGCTAGAAAAGGGAAACGGAAAGGAAACGTGCCAGTGAAAGTTGTACGTTTAAAGAACACGATGTAAACAAATTCAAGGAAAGTTAATAATCTTCAATTTTGTAGTGCACTAATAAAAATATCAACAAAAATTAAGCGTACAATTAGCATGTTCATTATTTAGTTTTTGGCTTTATGCGAAACGTTATTTTGGAAAATAGAATTTGAATTGAATATTAAACACGAGTCTCTAATGAATTAACGATTCCAATTTCCCCCGTCTCCCTCGTGAAGCATGCCCAAAAACACAGCCAAGCAGCTGGAAGCCAAATTCATGCAAACAAAGACAAGTCATGCAGAGACAGACAGAGGTTATGAGTGGTAGACAGGTTCATTGGAAGGGTTTCTGTGACGTTTGAACAATTTAACTCATGACAGAGTTATCTCCCCTATCACATTACACACTAAACAAGTCTGGTTGAATCCTCAGCAAACTTTGTTAAATGCTGAGAGTTTTGGGAGAGTACCAAATTACGGTGATACAAAAGAACAATAGTATTCAGCCACTTAGTGCTGATGTAATGATTAATACATCCATTAGTTAACATTATTTTTCTCCTTAAGTAATAGTTCTGTCTAATATGTGGCAGTGGGGATTAAACAATTATATGCATAAGCAGTGAGATGCAGGAACAATGAAATTTGGATATAATTAAGACAATGTATGGTTAATGGGGTCAGTGATGATTGTTGTATAACAAAGGGATAATTGGATATGGAGGTCAGTAGAGGTGATATGCTTGTTGGTGATTTTGTGTAAGTTTTGTTTTTATAATTTAGAGATGTGCTCTGGAATATCAGCTGATTTAAAAAATCTGATTACTTGTTCAACAAATTTCAAACAGCATGCATTCATTTGCTGTCAAAGAATGCCAATGATTAGAAACTCCAAAGTTAGTGTAACTCGAGACCTTTTGTGATGGAGAGTTCTCACCACCTCAGTCTCTAAACTTTTCACCTTTATTATAATTAATTTCACAGGCGCTTGCCAATAATAGTCAGCACTTCATCATCTTCAAATAAATCAAGTCCCAGCCATTACGTGCTCTTTGAAGTAGCCATTACAGACTGTGTTCTCGCCAGTTAAAGACATAAAGTGTGACGTGGTATGAATTCCTTAATGGTAATTCCCATGCCATGCAATTTGGTAAGTTCATATTTGGTCATTGAAATACTCCACTTGTAAACTTTTAAAAGCAAGCAAACGACACATTAAAAACGCTTTGTCTGCACACATCGTATGCTAGGAAGGCAAATTATATCACGTTATTAAAGCGTACAAATCGATATGTTCTCAACTTTCCAACTTAACGCATGTACTGTAACAGTCGATTAAACAGTCTTACGTAAGATTAAATAATAGCATGGCTTGGCAACGATACCGTGCAGGTAAACACTGGCAAACGTTCCCTTGAAATTCAACTAATAACTCATTAAGCGTGGATGATTGATTCAACCAGGGTTCGCACTCAGAAGTTGTGGAAAATCACTTTTATCTTGACTGTTTTAGGCCCATATATTGAAGGTGACAGAATTGGGTCCATATATTGAAGGTGACAAACCCCCAATCTAAAAACTACCTAGCACAGTCAAAAAATTATCTATATATTGCAATTTGTAGGTGAGAAATTTGATACCATTGAATTGATATGCACAAGTATCAGTTATATATGAATGACCATATAAATAAGGACTTGCATGGTAAAAATCACTACACTAATAGACATTGTAATATTTATAGGAGGTAATAAATTCCAGCTAGCCTTGAAATAACCAAGAAAATATAGGACGTTTAGCGATATTCATATGAGGTTTGGATGTGGCGACGTTAAGGAGTGACACAGGGGAACTGGGTTATGCCAGACGCAGTGCGCTTCTGTTTTGGTGTTGTGATACAATCTATACTATGCAACAGCGATGCCAAGATGAACAAAGTATTTAACTTATAAAGTATATACGTTGTCAACATTGAAAATTTATATTACTTACATTTATAAAGAAGAGTAAACTTGCGACTCCAATAAAAGATACACATAAACCGAAATATTGAATCACCATGTATCCATGTGAATTTTCATTGGAGTGGTAAGTTTATTCTATTCTGTGAACGTCATCAGTGGGAATAATAATACATGTCTACGTTAGATGGTATTATTTTACGTTATATAGATAAGATAGCTGTATCAAACATAATGAGGTAAATTATTTGCTTTATTAGTGCTATGTGTTAATGATATATAAACTGATATAAGCCATTAACAGCCCATGCTCTAAATATTCTCAATGTTTTAAAATAAAAAATGTTATTTCCAAATAATTAAATGAGACAATGGTTAAATTCAATGTCAGAATACAAAGTACCTTTGCCATGTCGACTAATGTGTTTTGGTTTTCCGTCAGTTTTCGTTGATCAAGCTTCACTCGCCGAAGACTGTAATGAGAAATGGTAATATCTGAACATCTAATAGTATAGAGGTTAATTAAAATAAACCTGCATTTGAAAGAATTGAATTAAGAATGAGCATCAACCTGTTTGGGAGATAGGCACTGCCTGTTCGCTAACCCCCGTTTATGTAACTGGAAATAATGACGATTTTTACCTACCTTTTCCTCATTGATCTACTGGTGGTTTGACTTTTGTGGTTTTCAAAAGTATCTAAATTGTAAGACGACTTGACATTACATGGAAAGCCCCATCACCTGGGCAACCACTGAGAACATTTCCTTTTATACCGAAAACTTTAAATCTCGATGTCGTTTTAGCATAATGCACAACCGATGCAGCCACAACTCGGAGCCTACTCATCTATAGCTTTCAAGTCAAGATAAACTATACGGCTCCTTCTGTTAAACCAAGTTAATCGATCTGTTAGAACTTATAACATTTATTCCAAATATATAAAGAATCGATCTGTGAGAACTTCTTTATGCATATAAATCAGGAGTGAAGTTGTTTGAAGAGTTATTTGTAAACAAACGAAATAACTTACCTGTGTATCGCATGAAGGAACTTCCTCTGATGTCCGCGGACTTTACTGGCGTTGACTTTCTTAACTAGTTTTGTATATTTATATATAAGCCACGTTTCTCTTAAGACATTTGCAGCTGCATTTTTTAACTGTAAAAAAGAAGGAAACATTCAAGTAAATAATGTTACATTTAATTAAAAACTCCAAAATAATTTAGATTATTTCAAACTGTATTGATACCTGCTCAATTAAGCCTGTAAAGTGATCAATTAGACCAAACATATAATTATAAAAGGTCATTATACTAATAACATAAATTGAAGACTCCTTTCTATATATCATTTAAAGGTATGGAGAAAGAAAAAGATTGCATGCGCCTCCACTGGTGATCTAAGCTTGGACCCCAGGGCCAGGGACTCGTTTCACAAAGCAATCTTAGCTTACGTTGAACATAACTGTCATGGCAACACTATGTCTTCAACACTGGTCGTCATGGTAGTTACGTTTTACGTAATCTAAGATGGCTTTGTGAAAATGGCCCCTGCAGCGTAGAATACAAGCTTCACCGTAGAATACAAGCGAATTCTGTTCAAAGTGAAGACTGACAGTGGTTTCCTGTTATGGACGAGACATAAATAATGTGTCTGTGCCAGACAGTGATGGCACAGAATGTTAGAAAGACAAAACAGAAAAGTCTTCATATCAATGATAACATTATGGTGCCAAAAAATGGTTTTTAAATGTAAACTCACCCTTTTTGATAACTGTGTATCCATCATAAAGTTATGAACATGTTTTTCAGCTCTACTGAGCTCTAATTTTCTGGCGATCACTGCTACAACTAACGCTGTACAACCCGCGCCCTGGTGAACAGAGAGAGACACAATATTCAAACATGGACCAATAAACTGTAACGCAAAAAGTGCTGGTATGGCTCTTTGGTTCTACCTTTTATTTGGTGTGCATTCATTAATGTACTTGACAATCTACAACTTCTGATGGTGCCTTTAATTTCTATCAATCGTGTCCGAGATTTTAAGTTGTGCAAACTCGAAACGTAAAATGAAGGCGAAGGAGCTGAAACTTATAGAAGCGGTCTTATTCTTCGTGGAAATTTAAGAGTTCCAAACATTCAACACAACCGGTTGTTTACTTTGATTTTCGAATCTTTTTCACATCGTCGGGTAGCAGTTCAATACTGGTTGGATAAAGCATTTGATTTGTATTCTTGTTTCTTTGAATGGGGTGTAACGTCGCACTCAAGGGTATTTCACTTAAATGGCCACAGTTTGCCCATTTCACACTGTTCATTGCTTAAATAGGGTGGAAAACAAGGATAAAACCTATACTAAAACTAACGCCGCGCTTGCTGCAGCTATGCACATCGTGCGACTTCATCATATACCCGGTCGTTGGCAGATGGGCTTGAACCCATGAAAGGTACATCGAAGTAGGATAAATGGGCTGACACTCAGCCACGACCGCGGGCATAAAGCACTTGAAGTGTAAATAATTTCAAGAGGAAGTGTATGAGCGCATGACGTGTGGAAAGTAAGCGGACCTACCAAAAATAATAAGTTCTCCTACACGCCAAACAGATGTAAGACAAGAATCGATAATGCCAAGAACATTATATACACAAATTTTTCTCTCTTCAAATATTCAAAATATATATATTTAACATGAAAAGCAGAGAGCGGAACTTAAAATATGAATTCGAATCATAAACAAGATGTAAAATATGTTGCAAAACAAAAGTTGGTAATAATATAACGTTATTTTGACCAAAAACATGTGTACAGTGATAGTCATCTTCAGTTTTATTGTATGCATGCTTTTAGATGGACATTTCAGTATAATTAAGATAATGGATAGAACTCTATTATAAGAAAAGTAAATGATTTTCTAGCACGATAAAAGTAAGGCGAGGCAATAGGAAGGATATGCTATAAATTCTATATCCTGTATCACAACACCGCATTAGACAAAAAAACAAAAACCGGTGGCTAATCCGCAAAGACGACAGAGGCTTATCAGCGAGATGTTATCGATCAGGCAATCATTCAACAGAGAAATGTGTGGAGAGGATCTTGGAGAATGAGATTAATAATACAGGTCCAACAGCTGGATGTAGCGACATAGGAATTCCGACAATGATTTACACCATGTCCGTCGTCTTAGTTTCCATATCTGTACTGTTTCCTATTCAATTTTGAAATAATTCCACTGAGTGAAAGGAAAACGTGATAAGGAAAGGCTATATATATAACATACGGCTCCCATGGGTAGACATCAAACACTATGTCGTTATGTAAACAATTGTTTTACGTGACTGCTATATCGATTCAGTTTCTAACTCTGACGGTCGTTGGTTCGACTCCCGGACTGGTTTCAACCCGCTAAAATTTCTGAACTAGAATCTGTTCAAACTAAGAAAGCGTTATTCCAAAATAACGAAAACAGTGTTAATATTCACTTTGTAAAAAACACAAAAATAAATTCATGTAAACAATTATTCGTGAAATTAAAATAAACCGAAATGCTGACTGCAGAACTGTTAGAATATTTCTTGGTTTCATCGAAAGAGTCATAGTTAGTTCAAATAACATGTATATCGAATTATTTTGACGTTCGATGCGATTTGTCAAAACTGTGATTAAACGGTCTAAATGATTAGATACCGTGTTTTCTTTAAGTTAGCCCCCTATCTTAAAGGTGAGTTTG
This sequence comes from Mopalia swanii, assembly GCA_030265315.1. Taxonomy (NCBI): domain Eukaryota; kingdom Metazoa; phylum Mollusca; class Polyplacophora; order Chitonida; family Mopaliidae; genus Mopalia; species Mopalia swanii. Next base: position 3,448 of record JARDVA010178436.1, on the reverse strand, counting down.
GATGGAAAATTTATCGCAAAGTTATTCCTGTTGGAAACCAAGCGTAAAACATTCCTACAAGGAAAATAATTAAAATTCAACGACGCGGCAGCAAATTATCCAGAAGTACTCGAGAGGCCTATCTCTATCGACACATAGCCGGAAGCCTTGTCCGGTTATCCCCCCTGAATCGGAAATTAGACTCGAGCAATCACTTCTCGAGAAATTGAAAAACAACACATTCTTCAGTGATTGTGTACCTTGGCATTGGTTTCACTTGATGCCAACACGTCTCAGAAAAGTCGTTAAGAGTATATAGCTTCAGAGTTCATCGACACTAAGAGATTACACGGGTCAGCTTAACAATACTACTTATAGATCTCATTCCAGCCATCTTGGCAAACCCCAATGTAATCTTGAACAAAGATTTCACTTGAAGAGAGCCAGTAAATGTTGGGTTATTTGATGAGATGTGCTACATACTTACCATGAGTCCAGTCAGGATGGCAATTCCCCGACCGCAGTACGTGTTTGGAACTATATCCCCATAACCAATGGATAAAAACGTTATGGAGATCATCCACATTGAATTAAGAATATTGGCGTGCTTCACATCGTGATAGCTGTAAGTAAAAAACAAAATGCATGAACAATCAGTTTATCTTTAATTCAATAGGAAGAATTGCTCTACAGGTCGACACGACAGCAACAATGGCACATTAAACGACATATCACTGAAAGCCTAATTTATATGGAATATATACCGTGCGGAAAACAAGCCGCAGTTGAATTAAAATAAAAAACACAGCACTGAAAAATTGGCGATAACACGTTCATGGTCACATACAGCATTTCAGTATATTATATTGTTGGCCGTGAATATAGTTCTGTAAAACACACACAAAAAATCATCGTCATAACCATATCCAAACCTAAGTGAAAATAAACCACTACGCCACTGGGGTAATATACTTTGAACAACATTCAACAAACTTCAGTAAATGGGGGCGAGATAAATAATGCTAAGACATAAGCGAAATGACATTTCTTTCGTTGTGACGAATGAAGATAGGCCTACGGCTATAGGCTAATCTGCTAATGGACAACGGAATCAAGACAGATTCCCGAGGAGTAGACAACAGTATAAACTTACGGGTACATTGTACACAATTGATTTGTGCTGTATCTAAATTATGCAGAGCGAGAACTTTGAATACATAGATAATTGTCTTATCGTTTCATTGTTTCTGTCTATGCAGTGCTATTATAGTAATGTTGCATGCTGGAGCATGGGGCATTGGCCATTATTCCTGTGCCCAGCACAAGTTATCTCCTCTTTGCTCACGTGAAAGCGTTCTCCAGTGAAGCAGATTTCTATATCACGTCATGCGAAAGTGTTTTGGAAAACTGAAAGTGGTCTGCTACGGTGGGCCAAGATTATCTGTAGTCGGCACTATATTACGTGAGTGTTTAAAAATGACTAGGTGTTTAACCAGCAAATCAATTCGGCTGATTTCAGAGAAAACCACGTTACAATTTTTGTCTCACGTCAATTTTTATTATCTTACATGATCTTGGTCAAAAATTTGTTGCTGTCATTTGAGTTCTTTAAAATGACTTGTAAGATTGGGTTTTTGTCATGTAACATAACTTTTTCTTTGAAATCAGCGATATGATTGGCTGGTTAAGCACGTAGTCATTTTTAAATACTTACGTAACATACGTGTCGACTTATGACGCACTTCGCTCACCATATTGTCCAGTACTGCAGACGTCTACCCCGTCACGTAAAAGAGTTCTCTTGTAAAAGCAGAGGCGGGTCCCGATTCGTGGTGGGTTCCAATGTCATTATGTTTTGCTAATTAAAACTTATTAAAACTTGCCACTGGAACGAATAGGCCTACATTCGGTGTAACAAAACAATCGAGGGTCGGCTCGTGCTTTGCCGTCTTTGAATACAGCAAATGTCTCGAGTTGACAAATTATGATGTTCCATTCTCAAACATCAAGTATTTCTATAATGTTTTCGTTCCATTCTCAAACAAACGGTTCTTATTGTGTTTTTACGCAATGTACTATTTGTGGTTAATATTACCGAAATAGACTTGAAGTGTAATCCTCTGTCAAACGGGTCAGACATTTACTTTATAAGACAGCACTATCACCTAATAGGATGGACTTCTGCTTTACTCCATGGAGAACGCTTTCACGTTAAGAGATAACTTTGACAGGCAGAAGAATAGTTCTCTATGTCCTATGCTCTAGGGTGCCACACTACTATTATTGCACAGCATAGACAGAAACCATACACTTCATGTTTTGCTTGACGCCACGTGATGTGATGGTCCACATTTTCAAAAAATTTGAAACTTGTATTTAAAGTAAAATGATTTAGGACATATTGTGTGTATGCGAGACTGAAATAGTCGTACATCAACAGAATAAATTATACAGTAATCAATCCATATCCGACGTCATATCTCAACGTATACAGTCTGCTACTACAATAATGCTATAATTCCACAAAGCCGGAGCTCAGCAGACTTTGTGTGTGGTCAAATATAGCATTACATTTGACAAAAAATGGCTAAGTCTATGTAAACTACTTGCGGTAGAATACGGAATGGTAAGACTATTGGGGATTCTAAAGGTAAAGTGACGTCCAGCAGCAGAACTGGCAGTAGTGTATTGACTATGCTAGTCTTATAAAAAGAAAGCAAAGCTCGCAGCTGCTGTGAAATGGACTAATAAACACAACTCACTTGCAGGTGAGTGCCTCAGGTTAAATTCAGATAGGTAAAAACATTATATATTCGCGGACAGTTATACTATTCTTAATGCGTCACCCTGTTTTACCACGATGTTAGGTGAAATTGTATCTGTGTTCAATGCTCAATTTATTACTGTTAAGAGCACTAAAAACCGTCACGTAATCCGGGAAAGTCTTGATTCAACAATGCTTGCCGTGAAACTCTCAAAGATAACCGAGAAGCCGAGAGGTTATTTAACTCTTGTAAATCTGACTAAATCTAAATCCACAGGGAAGCCCTATGTCAGACCAAATCTAAATATGAGAAAGTCACGAAAAGACAAAAACTTTTTAACAGAGATTATGAAGAGTGATATTTGGAATTACTCAAAAAGTCAAATCAAAAGGAAATTGACAAAATATTTCGACTAAACCCTAAACGTGCAGGAAATACTGTAACCACAGAAGTTTTTCTGAATCACTTCAAATGATTGTCTGATAGTAAACGTCAGTGTCACGTGACGCATTTTGATCCTACTGATAGCAACAATATTATTACAGAGTATTGTTATAGTCTTAGCACGCACATAGACCTAGTAATAACAATAATAGCGACAATAGCAGTATGTCCCCAGACATATTAAATCACATAAAAGCATTCAAATCTGTGTTCTAAGTTAGCAAACAAGGGAATTGGAAGGGAGGTGTGTGTGTGTGTGT
>JARDVA010178325.1:0-10531 GCA_030265315.1 Mopalia swanii | reverse complement strand
TTTTATATTAGCCGGTTGTACATGGGGCTCAAATAAGGGTCCCGGGTGAGGGAGAACATCTCCGTTCAGTAGCAAACACACCGTCCAGAAGTGTGTTTTAAAATGAATAACCTTCGGTTCAAACTTTGACATTGGTCTACCAGTTTGTAAGCTGTTTATCGGTATTGGCTTACCGTAGAAAGTTTAGCTGGGCATTGTCAGAATAATGATCAGTTATGAAATAGCTATGTGCACCCGTTGATTTAAAACTGTAACTCTCTACTAGTTGGATAAAATTGCAGTAAAATCACTGTCAGCAGACACGCTAGTAAAACACCGCCTTCACCTGCCGCCATATCTTGATCTTGATATAATTGAAATACCCTTAAGTATGGCGTAAAACACAAATCAATCAATCACCTGCCAAGGCATGGAATCCCTTTAATAGCCTCCTAAACGTTACCTGTCTGTCCAGCTCTTAATTAAATACGCTTATTTTCTGTGCGGAGGGATATGCCTCAATGCCACTGGCATTAAATAAAGACAAGACAAATACAGGGCCATCACAAGACGTAATATAGACATCACAAACATATCGAATTGATGTTGCTCTTTAGGTGAGAGAGCAACCGGGCAAAAGGACACTCCCTCCTACCGTCGCAACTCTTAACGGGCATTTGTATTTGTTTATTCACTATAATAATAAATAAAACAAATTAATTAAATAGGATGGATGGTACTCATGAAGCAAATATTCTGACGATATTTGCCGTTTCTCACCAGTAAGAATGAAAAACTACTACATATATTGTGTGCAGAGGGGTGCAATATTGTGGAACGGAAAATCTACAAATCTTAAATGAAAACTGTGGATGTCTCATGTTTTGATGGAAACATGGGTGATCGGGACGGAAAAACCAATAGGCATTTGTTATCGGTTTTAGATTGTATCTTGGGAAACAATATCTCAGCAAATGGGAAACATCTCTAATCGTCAGTACAGTGTATTGACTAAGTGTGATTTTACCCGAAAAAGAGGCTTGTTTGATGTGGGTTTTTTTTTTTTAAATACAAATCTGCGGAGTACTTTGGTTGATTTCCACGCCTGTTATATTATTGCTTCCATTCACTTCCGAGATAACTGCACCGGTACAGAAAAGGCAGTGGATTGTATTAGCGGAATAATACAAATCTACTATTGGCTGAGCATATTTAGACGGGGGGTCACTTGGACAAAAAACACGTACGAAACCAGGACAGGGCATACCGAAGGTTAAAGATTACAATTATAAAACCTTCACGAGAATGGGGCGTAGCTTGGCGTCCTAAATAAGATTGATTGACAATTGTCGTTAAATAAGCTCAATAGGTATATTAAATAGAGTTGGCTTCATGGTTAGTTCTTAAACGCAGAAAAGTGTTGAACTGTCGATATTACTATAATACAGGTAAAGCGTCTTGTTCTAGAATGTACCAACACAAATACCGTGCTGGTCGAAACGGAGCTGTGGCTACAGCGGTGACCCAAGGTTACCACAGGTGAATAGAAATATACTCTTTACTTAATTTCTTTCGAACGTAGTTACATTTTTAGCAGATGAAGACCTTCGACTATAATAGAGGAAACAAGGAACTTTTTTTTTGTTTTTATGACCTATTGTTTTTTTTAAAATTACTTTAGAAATTAAAAATATTCCTATGTAACTTCTAACCATACAGGGGCTGGCAGATTTAATGTTTTTTCCGTCACAATGAAAATCTCAACAAAGTTTAACGAATGCACACCGGTTCTTCTGCAGCCGATGTTACAAAAACACTTGTGCACACTAAAATCAGATATTTTCTAAAAGTCTTGAGATCGTGCTCCTCTGATTTATGCTCTAAATCTGTGATTATAAAATGTTTCTAGGACAAAATCACTGCATTTTCCAGAACGCTATTGTGAAGTTCTTCTGCCACCACAAGTAAACATCCAGTTTTATACGAGCGAATTTTGTTTGTCATCATTACAATTGTTAGTCATAACGCATGTCTAACAATTGAAAGGGGTATATAAAAAGGTACTTACTAGAGTGAAATCATTTAAACAACTTAGCAAACGAATCGTTGAGTACGGCCCTGAGCATGCACCAGGTTCTACTTGCTGAGAATGAAAAGCGTTTTCAATAATTTCATTTCTATTGGTTTCGAGCACGAAGTCCGTTATCGACTCAGTTGAGCTTTTAAGAAGTACTTGAATAACGTTTCCACTCTTGGCTAGGTATAGTATAAACATTCTTTATTTCTTCAGGTTCAGTTTTACGGTGACGTCGCACATCATAATTAGATTGAATTTTATTATTTTAGTGGATTAATCGCACTACACGGCGTAAAAGTTTTTTTAACAAATGAAGAGAAAAAAATTTGCTTGCCTTCACCGGGATTTGAACCAGCGTTAATATACATGTACATAAAATATACCAGGGCAGCAAACGGTACCATTCACTTTTAAAAAATGTAAGTAATTTTCTGGAGATGTCATGAATGATATATACTGTTTTTGATAAATATCAACCGATCACGGTTGGAGCGCTGGCCCTGCAGGTCAGAGTTCAGAGTTCGAATCCTGGTGGAGTCAAGCCAATTGTTTTTCTTTACAATAAAACAATATGTATCTGTATAACTGGTGACAAACTTTATAGGCCTTTCACAGTTCCTTGCTTTATCTTTCTCGACTTAAAGAATAATCAAATTTGCTGTAGCCTATCCTCTTCTGCTCTGCTCTTGCCAGAAGTGGCTTATCCAGAAAAGCCTACCTGGCAAACCGGAAATCTATTTTAAATCTCGGTTTGATTCCTTGGCACTTTTCGAGACTGGATACTGCCATTCGTAAAAGTTTCGACTTATTTGTTTGGGGTTTAACGTCGTACTCAAGGGTATGTCATGCATATAATAACGGATTGTCCGCTTCACACTGTTCTTTGTCTAATTACAGTAGACAACTGGCGAGAAACCTCGGTTTTGTGGCGATATTCGAGAGATAACCGCAAATTGTGTATCATTCATTCTAGGCAAAACATCACCTGGCGTTAAAGATAACACGTTGACTGACTGTCTGTATGTGACATGGTCCATTGTTCACAAAATTATTAGATCTAGTAGCGTCCGGTTGATATCTTCATGGTTAACTGTTGATACTACTTCTCAGCACAGATTACAAGTATCAGCTCATAGTCAAATGACTGTATTAGCTAGTCGTGAATGTGTAAATGCTTTTGTTGTTATATTTAAAAACATTTTAAAACAGTTTTCTGCGACTTAAGGAAAGGTGCATTTGTGAAGAATTGTCAGTAACTATTATCAACAGAAGCTCGGTACCATGTCTATAAATTATAGACCTAGAAGATAGAAGGGAGGTCACTCTTCGTCCAATTGAAACAATTGAAGTCCACTTATCACATTAAAAAAACACATGTCCGTGTGAGACATATAGTTCCTCTTCAAATCCTAACCCAGAATTGTAATGTTAGTTAGCTAAAATTCTCAAATGTTGCTATGGTAACGGGCCCCTGTGCTAATATCCTGCTCACATTACATCTTAAGTCACATGGATTTGGCTACTCGTATATCCATTTTCACGCTTGGATGGTACTTGTGCAATAGAATTTAGAGAAGCTTATCGCTGAAAGTTACTTGATATTGGTGATACAGTCATGAGACCGGACTTTTTTTTTTTTTTGCAGTGTCATTGCTTACCCTTGATACTATCAAACATTCTTGGGACGAAAGCTCAGATGTAGGTTAACCTGCTTAGAAGGCTGGATCGCGAATTGTTTGCTCGACTAATACAAAAAGTACTTAGTCAGGTTTGTTTACAGTCGACCTCTGTATTTGTAGTCCCTTATCGTTGACAACTAGCGCTCGCCTCATGCAGATTTTCCCCCTAGAATACCGCATACAAGGAGTATTTGCTAGTTTCAGCTTTATCAAAATGACACTGTTTGTTCAGTTCAGAACGACTAGACCTGCATTATGCTGAATTGTTTCGACAGTTTGCATAAAAGCCGCAAATTAACATCGTTTTCTTTTTTCGCTTCTATAAAAACCGCTGGTTTGTTTACACATCTGATACGTTAAATAACATTGTATCGATGCAAGTCCATGGTTAGATAATTTAGGCCAGAGGGGATAATTTACTTTTTCCCAGTGCTGCAGTTACCATGATCCAACTAGTAGGCTAATGCTCGTTGAACCGGGACCCACGAGATAGGCCAACACAAGACCAAAGAAAAAAACATATAGATATACATAGCACACAAAAACATTTTTTTTCCCTATTTTTTCACATTCAGCACTTACAGTGTTAATGTCCAGTCAATTTGACAAAGGAAAGGTCGAGAGCGAACCATTGTCTTTATCCGGTCCAGGTTTGAAACTACCGTATAAAGGACACAAGGGTAACTCATCTAACTTTAGATGTATGTTTATCCGTTTTCTGCCTTGAATTGATTGATTCGGATTGATTGGCTATTGCTCAACTCCAGTGTATACGTGTTTTCTTGTGCTAAACATGCATATGATAAATTACCACTGCATGATCTTCGGCACCTTGATCAACATCAGGCTTCTCAATGACGGCTCATTTCGCTCACCTCGGGTTAAACGACTCGTCAATGGTAATTTCCACCTTTCATTCTAGCAATATTTATTGTACTAAAACAGCAGTGAAATATTTTCTATCTATTCACGGGTGCAAGTGCGGAATTATCCATTTGTATATCGGCTATTTTGCCAATATGTATTCATCTAAGGCAGCTATTTTCAATAATGTAGACACATTCATGTTATCAAAACGTAGGCACTTAAATGATAAATTCGTGGTGTTAAGACAATGTATTTAAGTCGTTGGCTGATGTATGGATCAAATATATTTTTTTTAAATTGATCAATACGGGTTGCAATATAGAACAGTTCTACTTTTTGGCCATGATTATTTGAAAGGAAATTGTGTTTATTCAAGTGTATTTAGTTCCAACGGTTAATAGCACTGGTACAGAGATGTCGGTCAAATTTGAAAACCGACCAATCGTATAATAGTTTACAGAAACGTTAAGAGACAATTTGTCTTAGAGGTTTTTACAAGTTGGTACACTAATCATCACAGAAGGCTTAATGGTTGATAGGTGCTACGTTTTCAATGTGTATTCAGGCATTGTTCTCAAGTAATTAGGCTTTATATATATCATATCTATTGTTAATGTAGAGAAAGAAAAGTGTGCTTGCCTCCGCTATGATTCGAATTCTCAAGGCAGAACGCTTATATGCGGGAAAATGATGTCTGAATAGACATTGAAAACTGCCCCTATCATAAAGCAGAAGATGTAATCCATAAAGCACTGCGTTAGGTTCAGAGTCAAGGTGAATACATTTCTAGAAAATTAATCACACAGGCCCAGGGATGTTGATGAATAAAACACAAATAATCTCATGTTCCAGATTAACTTCTCGAGACAAGTTTCTGATAGATCTTAATCTCGAGTTGTTATGTGTAACTTACTTACATCCAGAGAGAAGATAATGGCCATCATATGTGCATTTTACTGACAATCATTTTTAGTGGTAGACCAGACCAGAATAAAAGGTCTAAAATCTTAAAATAAGTGAAATGCATTAAACGGGCTTAAACATGTAAAATATAGATTTTTAGGTTATTTTACATATACGGTTGAAATTTTACAAATAACGACAAATATTAGTTTTACATAATCCGGCATGAGTATTACAAATTAGTGTAATGTATGTTTTACATATAAAGGGGATCATAGTACATATAAGGACGATTTTGAAAATAAAGGTCCTTCACCCAACCGTATGCCTTTGTTGGAAATGAAAATAATAGTACTTATGGTGTACGGACTTTTAGGACTGTCCTGCAAACTCACATCATGCGAATAATTCAGTTGGTATTAATTGATAACTTTTGACTTCTGGAAATATACCTCAATTTAGCATTGAAAACCGCAGACGATCAAGTGTGATTTTCGCCATTAAGGGGCACCGTTGGCTTTATTATCATATATTCTAGGTAAAACATCACGTGACGTTAGAGATAGCACATTGACTGACTGCCTGTACTTGACAAGTAACGCGAGATAGTCCGTGAAAATTTTTCGGCAACACTTCATGCAAATTATTGCAAACTCGTTGTAAAAATATAACGTTACTGCTTGTGGGTTTGTCACCTGGTTACGTTGTCAAGGGTTGCGTTCGCGCGACTTCCCCGGGTAAGCCCGACTAGGGTGACATGACGTCATACTTCCCTAAGACATTCTTCCTGCGCCTGAACGCTTTCAGAGATCAATTAAAACTGAAAAAATAAACCGAAAACGAAACCTCTTAACATAATGTTAAATTCTTCGCCAAAAGTGGGATTTTTTATTCTGCAAGTATTGGGTGACAGTCATGATCAATTTAAATGATTATTATTAAGGTCTAAAAGGTGTTTCGGCCATACAAATATGCAAAAAGAAAGAACAATATATACAACCAGCTTCACGACAATGAATTTAAAAAACCCGTATCGAACATTTTCAGTGCCTCTATTTTACTGTCTTGCAGGAACAATGTATAATAATGGGGTCTGTCTATAAAACAAATAATGAATATATGTCAGTGCACAACAGCTGTCTGTGGCCTAATTAACACGCAAGGGTGATTACAATTAAAAGAACAGCTTGTCAATTTGCTTTCCTGGAGTGTTGTCTGCCATGATGGTCACGTGATTCCCCTGGATTACCCTGCTCTGAAGCTGAAGAGTGTAACGACACTAACCACGTGAACGAAGAAGTGGCACACCCGAGTTGACTCGGGTAATATGCACAAACGGAAAAGGGGACGCCTGGACAACCAGGTTAAAGAACTTAAATAGTAGGCCTATAAACTCGAATTAGGTGCACGATTAGCTTTTCTCATACTTTCTTGCTTTACTTGTCATGTACATGTAGTCAACCAACGTGTTATCTAACTTCACGTGATGTTTTGCCTAGAATAAATGATAATAAAGCCAGTAGTGCACCTTAATGATGAACTCTCAGTTTTGTCAAATTATCCGAAGGGTGCACTGATAAGTGTATAAAACCCTCATGTAAGTATTTGTATTTGCCAGTACCTCTTTCAATGTATACTTCTGTAAATAGTGACATTAAAGTGAACACTGGTTACATTATTGTATGCGAGCGAGGTGGTGTATACATGAAGTCGAGCATATACAGGAGCGGCCTACCGGCAACCGTATAAGCCTACTTTCTGGGCTGAGACCTTAATCAATGCACTGCATGTTTACAGTCGCAGTTAGAACTAAGTCGAGTTAAGTTACACAGGTATTACAGGTACAGCGGGAGGATAACACATTACATAAGCCAGTTCTTAACGTCCTCATTTGTTTAACAGCATACCCATGGACTGATTTCCAAAGCGACACGATGAGGTACAGTTGTATTTTAATTCTATTTATGTGGCACATTTTATGGGCGTCCTGGACCCCTTGATCGATTTTCAGAATACCTGTAGCATTTAGTCTATTATGTCGTATAAATCTGAACCATATACATGTATATATTTGTGGAAAGCTTGAATACTCAGGATAATATATTTGTAAATGTGGTGAAAATCCAATTATAAGTTCTAAAAAATTTTCAAAATCAGTAAATGTCAACAGAAAAAAATTGAGTGCATTCTTCAGGGTTTATTTCTAGAAGAGCAATAACGATAAGTCTCAATAGTTTAGTTGACCTAGTTGAATAGTCCTTGACCTAGTAAACAGTGTAAAATTTTTTTTTTAATTTGATTAGATCGTTCACAGGGGGATTTGTTGTCTATCCCAACTTGGAAAGTGTTATAAAAATGTAAAATATAACTTTCAGAAAACATTTAAAAAAATGAAGGACAAACTTCTACAAAATGAGATCCTATTTACTAGATCGCATTGTGCTCTTTATACACTGGTATAAACTTGAACTTTCTGACATGAATAGTTTTCAAGAGATGCGCCATGGAAAATGTAGTGTCGGCTAAAAATTGGAGTGTCCATTTATCTAATGTATCCACAATCGCAGGCCTTTATTATTGTTAAAGCACTATATTTCATAAAACGCAATATGTTAAATGAATGTGTTACAAAACGTCCTACACGGATCCAACGTCCATTTAGTTTATACAAGTACATTCTTAAGTAACAAAAACACATCAATAGTATCCATGGAAACGCATAGTTTTAACCTCTTTCTGTGCAGTACATAAACCGCCTGCCGAATCGAGTTTGCTTGCCAAAGTGGCTTTGCTGGCTGTCTTGTCGAACAGAAGGGAAGATTAGCCAGAAAGTATTTCGTCGAATCTTATCCCACTACAGGATCGTATAAACTAACCGCCGTGGTAAAACACTATGGTATACCTGTTCTTTCGGTTCATTCGCAATCTGTACGGTATTTCCTAAAACTCATTTTGAACAAAACTTTTCTGTGTACGCTAGCTGGGATTTTAGGTTTCATATCTGAATTTCAGGACGCGTATTTGACACTCTTACATCCCCTTAGGCGTATTTACATTTCAACAAGGCGTAAAACGGTCCGATACGCCTCTTACTTGCACGATTGGCTTTTCTCATACTTTCTCGCGTTGTTTGTCACGTACAGGCAGTCACTCAACGTGCTATCTTTAACGTCACTTGATGTTGACATTTTGACATATTTGACATATTTATTCACCATAGTACATACAAATAAATAAAACAGGCAGTGTACATAGTTGTCAATAGCATGGCGGGAATAAAGCCCCCTAGAGCTTTTTCTATCCCATTATTTAATATAATGAATCAATCAATTTGAATGGTATTTTTTTTTTTTATTATTTGAATACTTAATTGGTGATTGTATACGTGGTGGCGAAACGAAATTTTTATTTTAAATTTTAAACAAATGGGAGGTGGCAGCTGATATGGATATGTAGCTTCACTGTGAGATGAAATTCAGTAAGTAAGTTTTTAGTCTAGATTTAAACAGGGATGTCGATTCAATAATACGAATATCGGTTGGTAATTTGTTCCATTCCCTGGGACCGATTGACTTGAATAAATGATAAGAGAGATTTGTTCTGGACAAAGGCCTATTGAAATCGAACCAAATACGTCGGGTATTATGCTGTTGAATAACTATTTGCTTCACAAGGTAATTTGAAAAGGCATCGGAGATCTTATGTGAGTTATGGAAGAACTTATATGATCAAACGAAGTTGCTATATTGAATAAGATAGGAAGGAAGGATTTGTAATTGTGCAAATATAGGTGATTTGTGCTCTAATCGATTTGATAGACTAATCTCACGAACCGCACGTTTTTTAAATAAAAAGAGCGATGTTAAATGAGGCTCATACGTATTACCCCAAAGAGTAATACCATATGTTAAATAAGGATATACCGGTCAGTAATATTGGGTAAACAAAGACTTTGTATTTAAAGAATCTTTGATATGGTTGATGACACCAGTGTTTCGTGAGATTTTTTTACCTATATATTCAATGTGTGTTTTCCAATTTAGTTTGTCGTTTAAGAATAAACCTATGAATTTAAATTGTTTTACGCGTTGGACTTCAGTATCACAGATTATCACAGTTGTTTGCAAATTTATTCTACGCCTAACTTTCGGTTCCACTAACATGTATTTTGTTTCTTTAATGTTTAATGAAAGTCTACTGGCACTAAACCAACTATGCATTTTGTTCAATTCGAGATTCATGATGTGGATAGCGCTGTCCGGGTCCGGGTCCGTGAATACGAAACACTGGTTTCATCAGCAAATAAAATGACGTCTAATAAGTTCGTTATATGTTGGATATCGTTAATATACAAAATAAATAAAAGTGGGCCTAGGACATATCCTTGTGGAACTCCACAAGTTACCGTACAAGGCCCAGATAAGGAATTGTTATACTTTACATATTGAAGACGATTTGATAAATAACTTTTAAACCATGTATTACATATACCCCGGAACCCATAGTGATTAAGTTTTTGTAGAAGAATAGCATGGTTAACAGTGTCAAAGGCCTTTGATAAGTCCAGAAACGTAACAGCCGTGCATTCGCCTAATTCCCTAGCGGAGACAAGTCTGTCATAGAGAGATTGTGTGGCAAAGGTAGTATTGTGGTTGGCTCGAAATCCAAATTGTTTCTCAGATATAATGTTGTGTGTATTAAGATGATTAAATACTATAATGGAGGTGAGTTTTTCTTGGATTTTGCTAAATGCCGGAAGTACAGAAATAGGTCTATAATTTTCTACATGATTTTGTTGTCCAGATTTAAATACAGGGGTAATCGTAGCAATTTTACAGCAATCGGGAACGGTGCCAGATGAAAATGATAAGTTATAGATATGTGCCAGAGGAAGAGATATATAATTTTTAACGAGTTTAATGATAGTCATGGTGATCCCGTCTATCCTTGGGGCAGAGGAGGATTTTAGGTCCGATATCACAGACTTGACTTCAGCTGGGGATACGTCAGCAAACACACAGCTGTC